>DWJQ01001211.1:0-11499 GCA_018248915.1 Hesperia meskei straton
AATGATGTCTTTATTGAGACTGTCTTAATACTAATTACCCTAACTTATATATTAAGGTGTCTTAGCTACACACTACAATGCTATCGTTGCACACTCTGAATAAATGTCAGACTATTCATACCTACTTATTTATTCATTCAGACATCATACGTCATTTATTCATACTTTAGTACACGTATACACAATATATTAGGTAAAAAAATTTAAATTAAATTAAAATAATAATAAAAAAATAACTATGCTGTAAGCCTAGAGTTAGTCTGGGGTTATACCTATATAACTACCTACTAGTTTACTGCCTACCTCGGTACTGAAGTACTGTTTCTACTGGGTAATAAGTAATAAATATCGTTGTCCAATTAGAAAAGCCTGGATCCGGTACAGCTTTTTTAAAAACCGAACGCTTTTATTCTTAAGGGAGGCAACACATCTATGAACCGTGACCGAAATAAAAATAAACTCTAACTAACAATTGCTAACTGGACTATTACTAACAGCAAGAAACAGGACTAATTTTATCACAAATTGTTCTTGTCCAAGCCCTAACTCAGGTAACGAACGAAACAACTAACGGTCTATCAAAGTTAGCTTAATGGACTAACCATCCTACTCCCGATTGGAGTCTTATTCGATCGGTCACAGGTGTTGTCGGCGGCAGCGGAAGGTCAGTGAATATTCGTCTCTCTGAGCCCATAGAATATAAGATGGATTCACTATAGATAAAAAATATTAAAAAAAACTGTCGCAATAGATTGTTTTTCACGTATATAAAATGATACACAAGCAAGGTTAGAGAATAATAGTGTGAAAGCATGAAAGACGAGACTACTTGTAGTTTAGGTCAAGAACAATAACTTTTGTTCTATCATTTGTAGGGCAATGTCGGCTACACCGATACTTTTTTATCGATGTAGGTACTTCAAATCCGCATATTAAAGTTACAAAACGTGATTTCAATAATATTTAATAATATAGGTGTAATTAAGTTCCTTTGAATTAAACATGGGAGTGAAGACATAGAATCGATCTTAATAATACCTAAAATGTTGTGAATCACAACTGTGAGTCAGCTGTCTCGTCTTGCTGAAATACACGAGTGATATTTAGATGGGTAGTGACTATCATAATGTTAATACATTTTATGTTTTTACTGACAACTTTTACGCCATCAGTTACACCTGTTACACTGTTTAAAAGAAATAGTTGCTCTATTTATCACAAATAATAAATCAAATAGAGCAAGATTTAATAGATAATCGGTTGAGCAAAATCATATCTATTATGTGGAGATGTTTATGTTCACAACATTTTAGTGACCGACACCTATATTCTGTAACCTCAGAGAGCTAACAAAGCAAATCTAACCTTCGTCAAAAGTGATCTTGAACGTTTTGAGCGCCGGTTCGACTCGGCCAAGACTGTATGTCGCCGGGTAGGCCACTTTGCCGATCTCCGACGTAAAATTTGTCACAAAGAAAAGAAATTACGAAATAATGCAAAGTTGTAAAAAGTAATTGAATAATAATAAGGGCTCATTATGCTAATTTAAACGTTTCTGCACTTCCACTTATTTAACTACACTGGTGAAGGCTAGCGTTTTAAAACTGATTGCTATTTTTTAACCAAAGTTTGCATCTACAATTAAGTTATGCCACTTTTTAACGTCCACTTGCACTACTATTTAGTGCGTTGCATGTGACAAGGACATATACTCAAAAACCGACGACCTGAGATATCGAACCTGCTACCGACAGAATTGAATACAGATAGAATACAGAATCGAATTTATTACAAAAAAAATCCGACTTCAAAGTCGAGATAACTTAAAAACCACTCGCCAGATGTTGCTAAAATTTATAAGATACCACATGATAAGCACTACCTTTCGAACAAAAAATCATCAAAATCGGAATACCCAGTCAAAAGTTATGACGTAGCGAGCATAATTTAAATTCACATTATTGAATAACTCAGAAACTGACCGTCAGAAGTCGCTATATATGCGACCAGGCTTCAAAAAAAGGAAAAGCATTTACTTACGAGTGGTTTCTGAATTAACTCCAATAACTAAAATTTAATTGGCTTCGACTACGTTGATGATTTTACTGTTTGTCAATGTCGAAAAACTTTTTTTCACTAAATGTTATTTGATTTAAGGTTGTTTCGCCACCGATAGCAATTTAAACTACAAGAAACTGAAGTTTGGCATGAATGGTCCTTGGATTTTTTTTATATTGCACCTTAAAACGGAAACACAAATTTAGAAAAAAGACCAGACAAGCCATCTAATAAGTTGCCACGCACCACCACACTATGGACAGAACAACATCAAAACCTGATGCATTTCCGTACAAAGAAGTGAGTTTCTAAATCATTACTTAATGGTCGTCTCTGCTACTTAATGAACTTTTTTGTATGCAAATATTTTAAACTCACAGGTTTATACTAGACGAATGCATGAAAGGACATATTGTTAGTACTTATATTATACTTGGAGCATAAAATCTGAGTTCTTTAATTAATGTAATTGATGCTACCGTGTTAAATAAAGTAAAATAATAAATAATGATGCTGTATACTTTCATGCCAGAGGTGTACATTGTATATGTGAAGAGAAAAGTTTGAAATGCACTCCTCGTAGAAGTTTGAGATTAAGTTAAGTTAAAGTTTACATGGAGAAGAAGTACAGAACGAAACGAACGAAGTAACGAACTTAAAATATGCATCAAAGTTGCAACCGTAGTGCGAAGAGTCACTAAATTTATTACATAGAAAAATATTTTATTATGAGAAACATTTAAAAAGAAATAAAATATAATTTAGTTGCCCTTTTGCTACTAAAATGAGTTTGACTAGTATAATTTATAAAAATACATCTTTTTATTCAAATTATAGAGACGACTGTCTGCTGCCAATCTCATGTCAGGCTGATTTGTAAATCAACCTACAATACTATACTATTAGTGTTCTACATAAGTTAGTACACGTCTCGTAAGCACTTTAGAACTGATGTACTCTCAAATGAAGACAGACTTAAATCGTAACAGCTATGTGTAATGTGGAAAATTAATGACTTCAGTCACAAGACGCTGTGGAAACTCTTTTTAAGACATTCAAGCCGTAGAAGGTAAAAGATAAACAAAGGCTTTCAAAAAATTTGAAAGTACAAAAAGTTGGGTTAGTCACTGGTGTGGTCAGTGTGCGCTATAAATATTAAATACATAGCACAGTTGCGTTTCCTATTGAGGGGCCATGTGAACAGACAAAAACAAGAATGGTAGAAGGTTACATTGAAACTCCTATTGACCTTCTACGCGAGCCTATGAAACTGAAAAATATTGAGTGCTGTTACAGTTGATAGACTGATGATTAAATTATTGTTATCAGATAAACGTAGCAGCTACGTCGCGGACTCAGATTTAGGGTCTACGATTTGTTAGGTATTTCTCATTAAGTTACATAAAAAAATCGTGCGCCTGCTGAAGAGATTAAAAACACGAATACGTAAAATTGGTTTGGAACTAATTATATGTATTCGTATTTTTAAAGATTATTATTATATGTATGTGACTATGCATGTAAAGTAGTGAGTCATGGAATAAACATCACATTTACTGTCCCTACTGACGTTCTACGAGAGCCTACGAATATTTCGTAGCACAGCTACACAGAAAAGCAAGTTATTCGTGTAGTCATTTATACGCTAGTTTATTATACCAAAACATATTTTTAGTAGTCGTGTATGAGTATGCATGTGAAGCTGTCGGAGTATGTTGTAGTAACTGAATAAACGTCGCAGTTCCATTAGAGACTTTAATTAATGGTATTTAAAGACCTCCTGTGTCGGTCATACAGTTACATAGAAAAGGTTGAAGGAACTCACAAAACTGAAATATACTTAGTTTCCCAGTAATACTACCTATTTATGTTTTAAGTATTAGTATAATAGTTAGGTAGTAAGTTTATGCAGTATTCGTCGAATAAACGTGGCAGTTACAAGAGACCAATATGGATGGTCTACGACGGTCTACGTCTACATCGTAGGTACAGTTTAATGGAAAAGTTACTCGCGATGACCGGGTTACGATACTGAAATATATTTACTCAACAATGCTATATGTGTATGTGAGTGAACGATATAATCAACAGACCTCGCATATGGACTCCTAAAAAACCCATACGGAAGGTCTATAAGAGCCTACGAAACAAAAAATGTCCAGTTAGCTAAAACCAACAACGGATGTTGCGGCTAAAAAGAATTTGAATGGCACCACGCTCCCCAGACACTTTTTTGATGCATAGAAACGCCAAAAGGATGCAATGCATGTTCTGTGACCTCTTAAAACATAATTATCTGAACGCTGTAGGTATGCATTCCATTAGTAGTTATTCCACTAATATAATAATTAATACCGTAGAGATCATATGACGATGAGTGTGCGCAGAGGTGCAATTTTAAAACCACTGTTGTTTCTAATTAAGGCGCTACAACCGAAATATGTAAAACCGAACGAGCGGAGCGGAACAGAGATGGAATGATTTCATTTATAGGCAAATAGTGAGATAGCAATGTTCTATTTTTAGCTTTAATATTATTGACGTAAGTGCCAATTGCATTTTAATTTTTTATTTGAAAACTGTTTCGGTTTCTGAGTTTTTAATTCTTATGAAAACTTAGCTTTGATTATTTACTATGTTTTAAAAATAATTTCATCAATTAATTATTAAAACTTTTGTAGTAAACTTGAAAACCAAAATTATTTGGACCTAACTTAAATTTTTTTTTCTATAGAGAAAACTTCTCATTTTAGTGGTTTTGCTCTTATGAGATTCTTTATTATATAGTGAAGATACATATATCTAAATATCGGAGATATAAACAGTAAGCTTTAAAAATAATCTTAGATCTAAAACTACCATATTTCGGATGTAGCCCCTTAATATCAATGATCTGCCTTATTTCACTAGGAATGTAGTTAGAAGTATGTAGGAAAAATAATGTTTTGACGATGTAAATACTACTTCACAAGTGCTACATTTTTCATTGGGCAACAAAACTAATTGTAACGCTTATATCAGGGCAGTTATCTCTACGCCCAAGAACAATTCAATTCAGGGACTACTACGTATAGGATAGGATATATATATACTACGTAGGGATTTACTACGTCTAGTCAAGTACAAGTAAACAAAAAGTTTTCATTCTTAAAGAGATCTGATCCTTTCGCAACAAACTTTCCATTAACATTAATACAGGAAACTTCGGCAACATTCTACTGTATGAAGTATTAAATACTTTAACAGACCAACTCAGACTAACTACCCTGAGGGAAATTTGAAAAATATTATGAATACATACTCAATTCGATAAAGAAAAGTTCCTCATAAAAATAAAAAAAAATAAAAATTAAATGAATTTTATTCGAACTTGGTTTTCACAAACACTTTTCGTAAATACAGCCAAAAAATACAGCCGTAACAAAATATATATTCCATTTTATGCAATTTGTGCATGTAGGTAAGTGACAGCAGTGGCATTCTAACGGTCGCGATAATGAGCTGATGACGTAGATGTATAGGGGGATAAAGAGGATAAATCTCTAGGATATTGTAATACGTGTTCTGGTTACGTTAGAGGAGATTCAGTTAATTTGCGGCTTTTCCACTATCTTTAATTTTAGTATATGGCAACAGCAAGTATAGGTAGGTAGGTACCGCGATACTTGGAGTTGCAGACAAGCCCTTTGTATCCTCTTATAATGGACAGAACCCCGTGCTTTTGTCTCAGATCCACTTAAAATGATTAGAATGACTTATATATTTAATAAATTATTTATTTACTATAAAGTAGATAACTAGAGAGATACTAAGGGAATGGTGAGTACTAATTAGATGGATATACTTCATTGAAGTTTTATACTTCCTACAATCTCCTTTACTAACGACGCTAGACTCTTTTAACAAATCCTTTCCACAAAAGTTGTTCATAGCCCATTTAACCACTAAAATCTAATTTTTTATGAAACTGAACCATTTTAGTAACTATTTTTCAGATTCTATGAAGCTCTTTAATGCATATTATCATATATTTCTTGTTGTAGTAAAAGTGATGTTGCTAACTTCATAAATCTTTTTCCAAACTTTCGAAAAACAGTGAATAGGTACCTACATCAGAAAGGATTTGCCCTTGAGTCGTCCTGAAAGGTTAAGATTTTAACAAACTATAGAAAACGTATTCTCCTTGCTTTAAAACATAACTTATTAAAAGTTTTTCAACTTATCACGTATGTAATTAAATAAAACGTACGCTCAAAGTACGTATGAAGAAAGATAGATTCATTTGATTCAGTAGGTACCTACACTCTGTCGTTGGGAAAACCCGTAAAAATTGTGTTCATTTGTCATAATGCTTAAAAATCCAATGACCATTCACTATGTACCTAGTCATGCGTGGTGACTTACATTTTTGGTGCTATCTAATCGGTGTTATAACATCACACAACTGGGTGTGAAATGTTACAAATCACGTAACATTTAAGGGCGTTTTCCTATTTAAAAAGTAATCTACAAAATAGACAAATCAGCTGACATATACAAGACAGCAGGCAATAGTTAAAAAAATATCTAATAATATTTTTTTAACTATTGCCTGCGGCTTGCGGCTTGTATAACTTTGATTGATTTGCAAATGTTTACCCCCATACGCTATGCCCATACGCGTGAAATCTGAACGCGAAAACCGTTGTAAGTGGACGTCTGCTAATTATAACTACCTTCCGAATTTCACTTTTAAACGTTAGGATAAACGGTTTTCGATATTTCGTAATGAATGCATGAGCTTTCCCTGTTCCAATTAATATTATTAAGTTTTATTTTTAAGTATATTAGTTAAATTAGTTTTGACAAATATATGACCCTAAGCATTGTGGTTTGTAGTAATAATGTGCTTATCTGTACAATCCAAAGCAAATGGTATATAGTTTACAATATAGTATGAATTTGGCGCGGTCCATAGAACTGGTCTGCAAAGGTTAAGATTCTACACATTACTATACTTGCTGCAATAACAAACTTTGTAGTTAGGTATTCTTACAGCTTACTGAAAAGTTACGTAAAGCGTAACAAAGTTGTAAGGAACTCGTACATACACTAGAATGTTGTCAATCAAAACAGAAGATAACTGATATAGCTATATGTACTTACAATAGATGTTATGTAACCAATTTAAGAATAAATACAAATCCTTTACGTAATGACTCGCGAGGAATAAGTTCAATCAAAGGTCAATTCACATTTTTGACAATGCTTTTAGTTCAGCAGTGGATAAGCTTGCAAAATGATGCTTAAGTAGCTAGTGCGTTAGTATCTATTTGGTGTATACCTATTTAATAAATAAATATTGCAAGGTTTTTTTATACATAACCAGATGAATTAACGACTTCTACGGCGTGTTAGCGATTAGTGTACATTATTTCTAAATGATTCTACAATGTATTTGTCACTTCTATGTTATAATTTGTGATATAAAGTTAAATAACAAAGGATAGTAAAATGTTTGTGGTCTACATTGTAGGTTTAAGTACCGGACGGTCGCAGTGATGGCAAGCAGTATCATAAATTGGGACCTACCCTTATCCTGGCAACAGTTTTTCATGCTCCATTAATGAGTACGAGCACTTCAATACTGAAGGAGGTCGCTGCTACAATAGCGGAGTCACCCAAACTACCAGACAAGAAACTCGTGAGATCTCGAACTAAGTGTGTGTTTTATATTCTGGTGATATTTGTGACTATTACAGTTGCAATCGATAAAATAGGAAATAACAGTGGTCGGCGTACGGCGTACGGCGGCGACGGCGGAGTGCCGCAGCCAGCGCGGCGCGGGCGTCCTTGCCGCGGCTAATACGCGCTCGGCACGCGAGCGGGGTCGATAGCGGCCAGCGGCCAGCCTCCGTGTCAATTATTCAGCACGCGACCCCGCCGTCGCCGCCGCCGCCGCCATCGCGCCCGGCCCTGGCGACAGCGCGCACTGCGACACCTACCAGCCCACCGCCGGCCGCCGCACCGTCTCCTCGAAGAATAAAGCCAGAAGCGACGAAAGCCAAAACGAAGCACACTTAACGAGTATCACTCCAAACCTTGTCCGGTCGGGCGGGCGGCGATGAGGCGCGAGATCGCGCGCGGTGGTCGCGCGTTACGTAAAGGGCGCGACGTTGCGCGTGTTTGCGCGTGTGGCGCGCTCGCGGCGGGCGCTCGGAGCGGGGTCGCGCGCGGAGTGCTGCCACACAGTTATGCAACGGCACCACTGTCGCTCGGACGGGAAAATCGAACCCGAGGGGCGCGGAGGCCTGCGCGCGCACCCGCATCGATACCCACCGCCCATAGACCTACAGAGGCTAGAGCGCGCCGCGGGTAGGCGACCTCGCTCGCCGCAGTTCTGCGAATCCGTATCGGGCGCCATTAACGTCACTCACACACAGAAGCTCCGGTCGCGCCACGTCGCGTCGGGCCGCTCCGCGTGTGTGGGTGATGCTCCGTCCCTGTCGTTCCGAAAAACAGTGGATTGAGTAACAATACTAGCGGTCGGAAGGTGCACGGCGCCCCGCCCGCCGCGGCGCCGCCGTTCCGCAGCGCCGTCCTCGCCGCCAGTACCCGCAATTGACATTACACCAGCCGCCCAGCGCCGCCAAACGTTCTCGACCAACTTCCGACAATCTATTGTCGTAAGCCCTACTTGGCACAAAGCGATCACTCCGATTAAGTTTAAGCTTTTGTTTAAAGTTCATGAAAAGTTTAACAATTATCTACAACTTCAGGTGAATTTGAAATTTTAATGTAATATCTTGTTATTCCCTTGTAAATTCAGGTAGAATTTGACTCATTTACGTACCCCTTTCGTTCAAGTTAAACTTATAAATGTTACTACTCGAGTCATAATTTGATATAAAAGCTATAGGTATTATTTAGGTTATTTGAATTATAAACAAAAGATAACCGATTACATCGTTTTATTCATATTTTCTCCTTACAATGAAATATTTATAGTTATAAGTATTACAACAGATAATATATATTTACGATAATCAGGTACCCTTTTGTGCTTCATATTACAACAAAGGTATGTTTTCAGTTTTCCACTGAGATGTCATAACTTTTGTGTTTCACGGATCGGATGCAAACACAAAAACGTTAACTTAATGAAACTTCATACTGAATATGAGACCATAAAAATAGGAAAAAGGAACGTAAAGTAATAGGATCTAATATCGCCTTAGTGGAAAACTGAAGAAACGCAACAAAAATAATAATTATGTAGGATCTAGGTAGGTATATATGAAACATAACCTAATACGAATATGTCCCTTTACCACTAACCCCCACAAAAGTTCTGTCACTATCACTATGTAACTAAGGTATACTTTATATTTATACAAAAAATATTGTTTGTATAATTAGCAAGATTCAAGACTTCATGATTACAGAAATGTCTATTATACATAATACAAAACAAGTTTGAAAATGATACTAAATAATTCAGGTAATAATTTCGAGTAAATTGTCTTCGGGAAAGAATAATAATAACTAGTCTTATAATTACTTGAATAACGATGTTTCTAATATTGTCAATCCACAGACAAAGAAGGCCAATGAACGAGTTATAAATATTTCAGCGTCAACGTAAATAACTCGGCAAGCAAGCAATTTTAAACTTTATTTACAGTAACACAAGGTAGGTTTAAAGTTTATTGGAGATAAAAATTTAAATTTAAATTAAATAAAATTCTGACATTCACTCTGGGTTGCTCTAAGTTTTGTAGACGTAAGTATTCTTAAAAATTTTTAAAACGTACCTATTTATTTATTTATTGTCGTATAAACATACATCAATGCGTGATGCTTGTCAATTTCACACAAAACTCAATTTATTCTTGCGAAACCACTTACGTTAATACAAAACAGAGCTCTCTTTGTGACGAAATATTATAAGATTATAACAGAACCTGTATATTTACGTCTATCATCCATGAATAATTTCAGTCATAAATCGAACTACAACAATACATTTGGTATCAATTTAAGTATACTATCCAATTGTACATTCAAACTTTCCCGCCCTTTGCCGTTATTAATAACCAAATCCCATTCGGTAAAGTCATCCAAACCGCATTCCGACACAACATCATCAACGCCAGTTTTGAAAACAAAACCTCTTTCAGTCCGGGTCTCTTCATCAGCAACTATGCGGATCAATCTGAGCAAATCTCCATAGGTTTCCCTAAACCATTTAATATCAGTAGAACGTCTCACATCGCTGACTATCCAAATTGGTTTATCTGCAGCTGAAATAAAAAAAAATTTAGAAAACTAGCATGCAGCACCACCTTCCCAATGCCAACTATGACAACTGTGAACAACCTAGATGGAGACTAGGATGGTTAATACTGATAGCACACGGACTCAAGGGTAACTGAGTTCTGAGGTGATTACTGATCACCTCTGAGAATTATAACTGGCTTATTATACACTAGCAGTACCCGCGACTCCGTCCGCGTAGAAATTGGGAAACGATATTTGATTATTATGAAGGAAAGGTAAAAAAAAATACCAAGAGTATTATGTTGTTTTTACCTGTTGCAGAAGAAAATTTAAAAAAATCGCGAATTTATATTGAAGTAAGTACTAATATTTAGTAATTTATATACTGAAACCCGCAATACAATCACAAAGGATTTCTCCAGGAGCGAGTTTTGAAAACTAAGCAATTTTCACATTAATTTGTATTTTTTTTTCTTTTCTTGCAATAGTTTGTAAAATTTAAAAGTATTTGTTCCATCGATTCAAGCAAGGAACATTTGTTGCAAATCTGAAGCAAATCGGTTGATGTTTTAAATTTGTTCCATACAAACTTTCATCTTGTTTTCCAAGAAAACCCTTAAATTTTCCGGGATTCCAGGAAAAGTTTTCTAAAATATGACCCAGGGTATAAGTAACAATCTTACCAATTTTCATGGAAATCAATTCAAGGGTTTTCATGCGATGCCCGGACAAACAGACAGACAGACAGACAAGACAGACAATAACTCTAAAAATATTTTTGTGCTCTAATACGTTATTGAAGTGCCCCCTTATCGAAATTTTCCAAAATATTAAATGTACAGAAAAATTGCCCTTCGAATTTTATTACCTACTAGAAAACCGCCCGCGCTTCGCTTCGGGACACGTATGTAACAGTCGCGTAGGTCCCGCTCCTCCCGTAGGTATCTCGACTAAACAGTAGCCTATTATATTGTGACAGCCCTGGCGTATCTCGCTAAACAATAAATAATAGGGGCCATAAACATGCCAGGCGGACAATAGAACAATACCGCGCGCGGTTGTCTCGAAAGTACGCACGACGTTTCGACCTTACGGCAATAGTCACACGGGCGAAAGTCGGTTGCAAGGAATATACTCGAACATTGTTCGGAGCGGGTCCGGACTTAGCGGGAATGTTCTGGA
>DWJQ01001212.1:0-11499 GCA_018248915.1 Hesperia meskei straton
TAGGAAGTAGGATAGGAAGTAGGAAGTAGGATGGCAGTAGGATTAGTAGGAAGTAGGAATAGTAGGAAGTAGGAATTAGTAGGATACATAGATAGATAGATTGATAGTATTTATAAAAATACTTCATAAATAATCATAAATATATTTTTGTTTCGTACATTTACAATAACGTGCAAATGATTATAGCCGTAGTGTATGATAGACAATATAATTATGTAGATGGCGCTGGAGTCATAGTAGAACATATTATCTGCTCTATATTTTTCCACTGAAATGGTGAACTATTAAACTTAAGAGAAACTATTCCTTGGTCAGCAAATTGGTACCTAATATCAACACCATTGTTTTTAGCTCAAAAATCACAAGGTGCTTCTTAAAGGGTAACGCTATATAGAGTAACTTGTTAACAGTGTCTTAAAATAATTAAGATTCCAGTTATTTATAACCATTTTCAATATTGAACGAATATTAAAATGTAATTGCCACAAAAACATCGTGAGGAAATTCACTTGGAAATAGCCGTGCGACTGTAAAAGTCATTAGCTGCCATGTAAAGGAATTCTAGCAGGTATTTTACTCAACTAGGTAAATAATAAAAATGTGGTTAAATAGGAATTAACATCATGAATATTTGCAGAAGCTTACTCTGGAACTCTAAAATTATAGGCGTCAAGTTGACTATTCGTCAAGAAGTGTCACTTGAGATAATATTTATTGAAACCATTGCGGTTCCTCAACTACATATATTAGGATTTCTCACGCCGCTTCACGCTTCTTATTTAGATGGTATGCGTTTTATCAAATATATAAATAAATCAAGTATATAAAAGAAGAGGTTTGTGATTTTTGCAAGTATGTAAGTTTCTCAAGAATATATAAACTACTTATCGTAACTGCCGACCTGGCGGCCTAAAATGCTAAGCCGTATTGTAACAACTAAGTAATCTAGCCTCAATCCAACAGTTATTGTTATTTGAGAAAACTGGGACTGAGAGACAAGTATTCCCGTGAGGTCACTGCAACCATTCCTGATCTATTGTAGTTATTCCATTGAAATTAGCTCTGCTCTCCTACGGTCTGAATGAACCGTAGTAAGTCTTTGGAGTCCAGTACTTTGATTTGGCCGGGTTTAAGCAAATGCCCACCCTGTATAGGACTCCTGCAGTGGTTGATTGCTATATAAGCGTAGGGGATACGGATGGGGGTTTCCACCGCAGAATCTATATATGTATGTATATTAGTATCAATCCAGCAGCTATAGAGGGCGAAGTCAGAAGTGACAGAACCCTGCTCCGGATTGATGGTAGGATTTTTGTTATTAGTGTCTATCTTTTATTCTTCAGTTATTAATTGTAGCCTTGTTGTTTCGGCTAGAATAGGCAGCAATTTTTTTCTTCGTTTTCTTCTTTTTCTTAGTTGGCAATGCATCAGTGTTAACTTTAGTTTGACTGATGTTCTTGGGAAAAAATAACAAATCGTTCATAGATTGTAATGATCACTACACTAGCCTAGCATTATTACCCTTTGGTTCACAAAAATACTGTTACTGTTCAGTTGCTGATCCGAAGTAGTTGTTATTTTTTATTAGGGGTTTTATAAATTATCTAGTAAGATCATTAATCGATTACTCTTTCATTTCCTATCTAATGATAAAAATATCTGACCTAGTCAAATATTTGATTATGACTACTCCATTATGGTACAGAAAGTGTTACTTAAACGTGAATCACAGAGCACGACAATAAATATCGAAGCATTGACTAAAAGCCTGCTTCTTAAGAACATGAAAGCTATTTATTTATAAGAGCCATTTATTCGACCTCTCTAAACGCAGTAGACGGTGAGGGACTAGCAGTACGAAAGTAGCTTTAATGGGAGCTCATATTGTTTTGATTGACAACGAGGGGTAGCGGTGAGGGCAGGGCGCGGGCGGGGTGCGGGGTGCGAGCGCGGTGTCCGCATATGTCGGCTCGGGTGTCGTGGAAGAGTCCATTGTGTGCCACCGACCTACCGACCGCGCCGACCGCTCAATGGGTAAAGAGGTCAAGGCTTCGTTGGCGCCTACCTCAGCCACCCATTTTTAAATCGAATTCATTACGATCCAATTTTAATACGACGTAGCATTCGAACCGATCCAATTTTACTATAGAGGATAAATAAATTCAAATCGATCAAAATCAAATTTGAATCATTTTTAACATAATCGGCGTTGCGACGCGATGTATAAAATAGTTTTCAGCGGACTATTCGACGCTCCCTGAAATTTTGTATGTATGAACCGTGTGCACCGAGCGAGATGTGAGGCTCGGTTTAGGTGTCAAGGTCAATGACCGATAAGGTTTACGTTTACCCGAACACACTTTTTCCCCCTTACCTCTATATTATCGCGTAGTCTACAACAAATTGTCAACGAGTCGGTTAAATCATTTAAATGTAGTTATTTTTTATAAGTAGCAAATAATTTTGTTTGTTACAAATTATCATATTTTTTGTACCTAATGCTTTAAGCATATTTTTTTAGTCACTCAATTTATTGTTGAATTTCGTCTTTGAAATATGTATAGGCCCGAAAAAATTTAAACAAGGGATCAGGGGGAAAGGGGGGGAGAGGGGAGTGGCGCTAACATAGTGGCAGAATGTTTTGACGCCGGCGAGCGGGAAGGGCTCCATTATCGCGCGGACGTAAGGTGCACCTTATCGCTCCATTGTTCGAGCCGAAAGATTTATAACTTCCCTTTGCCCTCAATATGGGCCCGTGACCTGTTGTTACACCTCTATTTCTCGACAAATGGAAATACTTCCAGGAATGCTTATGTGTAGCATAATTAGGTAAATAGATCAATTTTACATTGTAAGTAGTTTTATAATTGGGGAATAAGTTATGATACAATACTTCACTTACCAATACGAGTTTCGACAGCCGTTGATCTTGAGTCGAGCGGATGTCACCACGGTCGGCTTGCAATATCCTGAAAACCCCAAAACAGTAAAAAATTAACGTTATTGCCTGTATAAGCTGAAACAATGCGACTTCAATTACCAACACGACTAATAACGTTCATAGTTTAGTTAAATGCTATTGGGAATTAGATGCTCAAAGTTTTCTCAGCATTGCTTCAGACAATCTGTGAGAAATACCGCGACATTCATTTGCTTGTTGTGAGAAAATAATTATTTAGTCAGAATATTACAACAAGTATTTATGTGCTTCTCATTGTTGTAAAGTTTTTATACGAAGCTTCTAAACATTAAATACTAATTTTGCTTAAATGATTGATTTACATGGAAGATTAGTTAATTGTCTGTCATTAGCGATGATAATCTATTATAATATTTATCTTAGGTATAATAGGTAGGTGTAGTAAATAATTAAATGGAAACCAAACAAAAGTAAAAGTATAATATAAAGTTAGTTTTAATAAATAGAATGAAATCATTGCTAAATATTTGTGTGCTTAAACTATTATTCATCGAAGTTCATTTAATTATAAATGTACCTACCTAAGAGCCGAAGTATTGCTAATGGAGTTACTAATGTCCCGATAAACCGATACGTATAGTCTAGGAGGCGAACCTCGGAAGTCACCATGGAAGGCATACGCGATGACATGTAGATGGCATGGAATGTGGCCGGCGCGGGCGCGTAACGGTCGGGCCGCCGTTCCCAGGCTACGTCGATGCCGTGCCGATCGCCGTCCTCAGATAAGCTCGGTTTCTATACGAAACCCAATAAGCCATTTCCTTGAAGCTCTCACAGTCGCACCGCTCCATGAAAAAATGACCAAGATTAAACAAAAAAGCCCGTGAATAAGGCGGGTGCGCGAAATAAGAATGGTCCCAGTTCTGGGAAGGCCCGGCGCCGGTGCAGTCTTTACAACTTTTATAATGATCGGTTTTTGTGGAGCGACCCTTCATGGCTTATCGCTCGAGGCTGGGAACGGGCGTAAAGCGACGTGCGAAGCGGTCGCGGTTTCACATTCCGGCTCCCCCGTATATTCGTAGCGTGCTTTTGACGCTCATTTATTTTGGCACATGTTAATGTGCGGTGATCATCACAATTATTAACGCAAACATCATTTTGGTGTCTTTAACTCCCTTCTAAATTTCAAAACCCTAATTGTTTGGAATGCGTTTATCGGTAGGTACGATGTCGCAATTATACGTGAGACCATTTTAGAAATGTCATCAATATTCAGTACATACTGTAGTTAATTAGGCGCTAGTATCCAGCATTTACGTCGGTGGGAGGAAGCGTGGCGAAGGAAGTGCTTATGAAATTTGCGCCCACGCCGGTACCGGCTTCGAGCGGAAGCGGAGGCGCATTTGACGGATTGTAGGCGTCGCTGCGATATGTGGTGCGCCGATTCCCAGTAAGGTATGAATGAGTTACAAGGTATGCGACAGCAAGAACGTAAAGTTAAGAGCAAAGGTTAGTCGAACGGCGAAGGGCGGTGATGTGAGTGCTACGTCACCGTGAGATGCTGTGAGCTGTGAGTCAGTGAGCGGGCGAACGGGCTCTGTACACACGTGCCGCTCGCGCACCTGACTCATCTGCAGTGGCTCTGCCACATTCCAGGTTATATGCTGTTTACGGAAACAATTAGCACTATTACACACTATTAGGAATATTCCTGCAACGCGGAAACGCTTATTAGGTACTTTGAATTTGATGAGTTTTCCCTTAAAATCAATTGAGGTACCCTAATGTAGTAAATATAACACTGAAAAATATACAAGAATAATAAGCAGCGGTAAAATTTATATTTTGCGTGGCAATAATATTATTTAATTTGTACAATTAGTCAATAATATGAATTAATTTCTTTAAATTAATAAAGTTCTTATTTAATTAAATCAAATAAACGTCCACCATCCCCAATTGTTTTAAATCAATTAGCAAGAAATAATATTCAAATTTATTATGACATCCAGTGACTGATTACAACACAAACACTGATAAGTGACTGATTTATCAATATGTCGTTACTGTGGAAGAATATAGTAGGTGTGATTTGTGCTATTATTGCCACTAGTTTATTAATTGTCGTAGAATAAATAACATTTAAAATTAAATCGAAATTATTCTTTTAAAAGATAAATTTTTAATAAAGTTTTCAGAGTATGATGAGGGTAGATAGATTAGATTTTTTATTACAGTTTATTTAACTGACCAACCTTTATCTTAACTGTTTAATTATTATAATAAATATCACGAAGTTCTCATAATTTCAAACATTTTGATCATCATTAATATTAAGGCAATTCATTCTGAGTGATCAATGACTCTAATTTTCCAATTACAAGGCGATAAAAAACGACCAGTCAGCTTGTTGTACTTGTATTAATTACATATTAAATTAATATAAAAATTGCGACATTATTAATGAAAAAGAACCGAAATAGTTCTTGAAAATGTTTTAAAAATTATTACTATTACTACTGACATATAAACAGACAGTCCTTCTAAATCAGACATGAGATACTACGGTGCAATAATAGTAATAATAGCTAAATAATAATAAACGTGAGTATAGTATGGTGCAGGGTAGCTATTTGGCTAGGGCTAGGGCAGCGGGCATAGGGCGCAGGGAGCCGCGCCGGGGGCAATGAACAGCGCACGCGCAGGCGCAGGGCGGCAGACGTCATGCTCTGCTGCGTGACGTAGGTCGCATCGCCACTACACGTCTCATTGTTTCAATTTATTACCTACGTATGTATGAGAAAGGTTGCCAATGCCTCCGTTGCTTGCGCCTTATCACTGCTCTAAATTATGAGGGTGTGCTTACAGTACCTCTCGCCGTAGCGCGCTCGGAATTTAGCAAAATGGATTTTAATTACATTGCTGTTTTATAATATAAGTTGATTGTTAAATAATATACATAAATACAAGAGTATAAGTTACCCGCAATTTGTTTATAAAGAACGTATATAATTCCGAAGCTGAGCAGTGCTAATATCCAACGGATATTTATACTGTTTGCAGATATTAATGCTGCGTAATAATATTGTAGCCTTGATGGGTCTGATGCAAGAAATGAAGAAACAGTAAGGAATATAAAACCTGGTTGTTATCTTACGTGGTAGGTAGGTACGTAACATTCCATCAATTTAGATCGAATATCACTGTTAATTCACTATGCACACAATTTCCACAGTTTGACAAATGTCGTTCCTCGGTTTAAACAGCACTATTTTCCGGCACATCGCACGAAGTCTGTAGACGACCAGCGGCGCACACTAAACGTCGCGATAATACAAAAAGAAGTCAGAGGTTACGATGTTATCGATGGAGACATGAATATTCGAAGACGCGAGGGTCACGAGTGAGCGGTCGGCGGAGCATCGCCGCATCGCGGGACGGCGTGAATGGAACGACCGACATTTTATGAATCGAGAGCCATCGCTCATTGACCTGGGCGGCCAGCGGCGCCGCGGCGAGTGCACAGCAGCGTCCGTGCGGCCGCAGCGCCGCCGCTGCCGCCGGTTCCGGCCCCGGCGGAAGTGACGTTCCCACCGAACATGGCGGCGCGCGCGCAGGAAGTGCGCAGCTTACCTATCGGGACGTCTCCGCGCCGGCGCGGGCGCCCGACCGCCGACCGAGCCGAGCGCCCGGGCCCGCATGCGCCGATACCGATATCCGCAAAAGTGTGCGCGATCGCTCACTTGCGAATAAATTATTCGCGTTGTTATCTAAAAATATTCGTTTGCGACGCAAAGTGCTCGGATTCTGCGCGTTCGGCCGACACTAAGTCACACACGCGAACTGCTTCCCCGTTGCGGGGATACTGATGAGGGCAGGCCGCGCCGAACCGGCGGAGGCTCCGGCGCACGCGCACAACGCCTGCCGTCCCTCTCCGCGGGCGCGCGGTGGCGCGAGAGCGAACGGGACCGAAACACCTCATTATCACAGTGCCGACTCGTGAACACCAATAGACCGAGGAGTAGGGACGAAATATTCGACCTTCACTCTTCTACGTGCACGCACACTGGCGCAGTGGTCGCGACGCGCCGCCACACACGCGCGCGGAACCTCGCGAAGCGAATTGCTCGCTGCCGCGCTGCTACTTTTGACAATTTTTCCAGAAAACTGACATGCAGCGTCGCCGTGGACGAGGCGCGCCCTGCCACGTGGCTGCCCGCGACCACTCTGCCCACTAGCACCTTCTGCTCCTTCTGCTTATCGGATACAATCTTCAATGAATCATATAATATTACTATTCCTACGTTACTCTACCTCATTAATCTGGTATAATCTGAAGTTCAATAGTTATATTATTAAACTCAGAAAGATGCAAAGCCATTTATTTTTTTACTTTTGGTTGTACTTCATAATATTTAAAAAAATATGTGCGTAATTTTGACACACCTTCAATGTACCTACCTAATGCCCAATTATTAACATACATTAGGTCCGTATGAAACGGGCATAATGTTCGAGAAGTTAACAAAATGAATTTGGAAATCATTGCTTTTTCTGTTATAATTACAGTCGTCACTGTTAACATAAATTGTCATATTATGTCGTTCCATTCTTACATTATATCTTTGATTTAATAGGGACAGTTACGGTCCACTCATAAATCATGGACGAGGAAAAAATTAAAATTGTTATAAAAGTTTCCAAATATTTTCGCTACCTTACAAAATATTCCACATTTTTGTTACTCACATCGTTATATTGTTTGGAACTTTTTGTTTTATCTTGCTTACCTAGATATGAATTACGCACATGAAATATCTACTGAATTATTGTTGGATAGCATTACATTCTAATATAGTACATATTATAATAAATACTTGTATTAGGTTGCAGCCGTTCAACCACACACCTATTACACTTACACCGCTTATTACACAAAGTATGACTTATATAACATCACTAATTATTAAACGAAAATATAATTATAAACACTCCAAAATATGACTATAGATGAAGTAATGTGTTAATTAGTTTGCAGGTAGTTATAAATTGCTAATCGAGTATTCAGTATGTCCCATGATTCACTAATAATTCTTAGGATTTCGTTAGGTGAAAAATATATTACTTAATATTTTATGGTTGTATTTCATTTATTTTAAGAATTATCATTTGTACCCACTTTCTCCTAGATCCTCAATATGATTATGGGGTTTTTTGGTATAAAACTCCACGAAGCACTTAGGATGGCCCCTTTACTAAATGGCAGACTATTGCTATAAAACATACCTAATTATGTTGAAAACCCACATACTCAACTTTTTGTATTCATTTTCTCGGTTTAGGAATTACTAGAAGAAACGGTACTCAAAATAAAAAAAATACTGTGTGTATTGAGTTATTAGCTGCTATATAATATTTATTTTAATACTACAAGATAATTTACAACATTAGTCTAGTCATATTGAATAAAATATGATTATGCGGTACAATAACACAAAATAAAATCAACTGGCTAAAATTGTCAAAATAATTATTATGTCCTAGGCAATTTCCCTCATAAATGTTTTAAGAATTAACTACAGCTTAAAAATTGTGCAAATATGTGTAAAAGATAATCATAATTACTTTACCTTAAAATTGAATGATTTTATTTGATGTTAAAGCTTTAAACTATTGTTAGGTATATTTAACCAGCTAATTAATTTAGTTTCAACTTAAGTAATTTTTATGTAAACATTTGTTTTCTAAATAAGTAAATGTTTTCCTTTTTCAAAAGTTTATTTGCAAACAACATGATAGGCAAATAATTAATATAAGAGAAATAAGTTGTAGTAATATTTTCAAAGAGGGTTCAATTTTATTCCGCCAAAATCTTGAATTATCCTTTTAATGAATAAGTTTACCAATATTTCCAAAAGTTACCTGAATTATAAAATTATTTTTATTCATTACCTAAATGCAATTGTGGCAGGTAAAATTTTTATAAATAAATTACATTTTCAGATTTGAGCTTTACGTTGTATGTAGTAGATTTTTATATCACTTAATAGCTCAGCATGAATTGAAAAACCGTACGAGAAATCTCTTTGTTTTATTTTATTAAAATTACAAAAAAACTATGGCATGTTGATCAAGGTATGTACATGCCTAAAGCTTCATGTACCAGAAAGTACTTTACATAAGTAGGTACAATTATTCATACACTAGTTATCATACATAAAGAAACAAACCTACAATCTTATGGCCAATATTATATTATAACTACTAAGTAGATTCCTAGCCATACATTAATATATTAGTATATAGCCATATCTTCAAAACACCCTCCTCATAATGATGCAAAAATACAAATCCATGTGATTCTTGTCTTTATAATTGTGTGAAGATACCACAGTTTCTTTGAATTAATTTCTTTAAATTAACAAAGATATAAAAGTTAAATTTTCTTGTAATGATCAGTAAAATATTATAATTAATTATTATTTTATTTAATTAAGTAATACTTTGTTTAATTCACAAATTTTAACGTAGGTAGATTTATGGTAAAAAAGAGGTACAATTTTTTATGAATTTATAAATTACTGATATTTAATTTCAATAATGAAATAAATATTTTCAACCCTTAATTAAGTATTTACAATTTATTTTCCTCAGTAGGGGTTCATAATTATATTTTTAACGCTCTATGTAGAGTCAATGTAACAGGGAGTACAAATAAACATGCTAAATCATCAATTATATCCAATAAAATTATTTCGTAATTATTTATAATTATATATCTATTAAAGAATAATATGAAATATTTTCAAATACTCACAAATAACTTCATGATTTTTTAAAATATTGAGTTTAATGTGAAAAATTGTCAGTATCGAATCATTCGCCAAGGCGTCCATGAAGTGGCCTTATTTTGCTAAATTTATGGAAAAAAGTAAAATTTTTTGGTGAGTCCATATAGGCGCTGAAGCGTAGTAAGTGCGGATGCAGCAAAAGTGCGCGAAAAGTGCGTGCCAGTGTTGCCAGCCGACCGGCCGGCCGCCCGCCGCCGCGCGCGCCGCCGCCCCGCTAACGGCCCGCCAAAGTAAAATTTTACTATATCTTTTCAATTAACACTTTCTTTAATGTTTTATCTGTTCAAAAATAATGAATATTAAAAATATTTATATTGATATAAAAATACCTCATTTTCCTACGCAGTAATTTTTTTTGTCGTATCCAAGTTTTTTTAGTCTGTGTATGAAACAAAAATCATATTTTTTTATTTTTTTAAACGAAAATATTTAAAACTTTTATATGTGGGTAAAAAAAAATTTTAGACAGGTATCAATAATACATAGATATAAACATTATACCTACCTAGTACCTAGTATTGGGGCGTGTATGTATCTTTGGAATCCGGCTCTTTATCGGCACGTAGGGCTGTGCCTATCTAATCTTGGTCTCCCACTTTAGCTACGCGATAAGTTACTTCTTTTCGAAACATATTCGTATTACAAATTTGGCACACACGTTTACCTACTTTGTTTATTATTGCATAATTTCGGGATTTAAATTGTTTCATGTGCAACCTACTTGATGTGGGTACTTAGGTAGGTACCCACATACCTAACTACTTATAAGCAATTATATTCGAAAATGAACTTACAAGCTGTTACGATTAGATATCATTAAAATTATCTGTGTTGATACATAAAGAAATAATTTTCTAGGTAGTTAAATAATAATTAGGTAAATATAGGTATTTTTTTACACATTTTTAACATCTACCTATATTTCAATATCTACCTACTAAAATCCGTTTCATGTTAGCGGACATTAGATGCTTATATATTTTAGTTTTATAGCAAATTAAAAGCACATATAAGATATTTAATTATTATTATAAACCTTAACATACGTAAAGTTCATAATAAAGTTGTAAATGCTTAATTGTAAATGTTGCACCTACCCACTAGTGGGTACATCTCCACAGAGTAGGTTTGACGTACAAGTACAAAGAGTTGCCAGCTTCAAGCAAAGTCAGTGTGAACCTGTCCTGAATTAGTAGTAGACAATTTAATTATTTTGCCTTAAAATCTCAACAATTCTATGTACTTTAAATTCTGAATTTGACATTTTCAATTTTAAGATACAAAATATGATTTTGAACTATAATATTGTTTTAAAGAATTATTTTTAATTGTATTATATTAATAATAATGGTAAAAAAGTTAACGTTAAGGGATCATCTCTACTTGTAATAATATTAGGACTTAAGTTCTACTAAAATACTATTGACCAACTAACATAGGTATTTAAATTATAAAGTCACAATTATTATGTTTCATATTGAACAAAACTTGAAAAAAAAGCAAAAACAATAAAATACACATATAATAATGATTTTTTTTTAAACATTTCAAAGAAGGTATGCTTTGATGTTTTAAATATCTAGATGGAATATCGAATTCGCGAAAATGTGTCAAAAAATTGTGGCTAACTGTTAAGCTTTGGTTTCCTAGAAAAGCGGTGCCGACATGTAGCGGCCGTAATATTACGGACGCAAGTAGACGGCCGTCTTGACGGTGATGACATGTGGA
>DWJQ01001213.1:0-11497 GCA_018248915.1 Hesperia meskei straton
AAAGCTTTCATTCATTCATTCATTCATTCATTCTCATGATTGAGCAGCCCTGGTGCATACTCCACCACGAGGCTAGATGGCCCAGTAGCCAACTTTAGTATCTACAGGAAGTTTTCATGCCGCCCGAAGTCCTCCGACGACTTGAGGATTACTATCTATCTATAGCAACTGGAACCGACGACTTTACATGCCTACTGCAGAATGCCTCTGCGAGATTTTAGAATGATAATGTATTTTCAAACCGAAATGATGGCCAAAGTTTACAAGAATACTTTTGAACTGAGCGTGGGATATCGAGAGGTTTACGAGATGAACTGATTAGCTGTGAGTAAGCCAGGCTGATGCCGTGTCGGGACTCGGGACAGGTTAAAGCCGCAATCGGGAGCGGTCGCCATTACTTAGGTTTAGGTACAGACGCGGACATATACGTTTATTTCTAAGGAAACTAATATTTATGTAAATCTCTGTTTCGGAACCCCTTTGTCTCTAAATAAGAAGCTCTTGATAATAACGACTAGTACACTCTTATGTTGCTTACTCACGTCCCCGAGACGATCAAGCGCACTTTGACAAGTCTACGTGATTGAAGCGAATATTGATCGTTTACTGCGTTGACTTGACACCTACAGTACGTGTTTTCGGCTTGACCATAATTGACACACGTGAGACTTGTCAAGTGCGCTTGATCGTCTCGGTGACCAATAAGCGAACCCACAAGTATAGGATTGACCTTTGCAAATGATTATGCGAAGGTTTTGACACAACGCGGCAACGGTGGTATTTAAAGATTCATGCGATGTATAGTGGTACAAGAATCTTTTGGCAGGTGGGTGACAGAGACAGCGCCTTACAGTTTGCGTTACCTGTAAGGCGCTATCTCTGTCACCCACGCGCCAAAATATTCTTGTAGAACTGTACAAAGGTTCGCGCATATGCCGTCGTTGTTGTTAAGGATCGGTACAAATAGCACAGCAATAACATAAATGACCCGAAAACAAATATTTTTGTGCCACATAAATATTTTTTGCAATCAGGCAACCCTAAGCTCCTTGCTTAGCCAACTAGACTACGCGGTCTACGTAGTCAACGTGGCTTTATTGCCCATGGCACTAACAACCTGACTAAAGTGATCCAGTATCAATTTACAAAGCACGCCGACCTGCCACACTTATTATGTATTCTAACTTTACCATTGCTAAAAATAAAATACATTTATGTATTTCATCCAGCACACAGCCCAGAAAGGGAAAAACAAACTTTTATGATTTAGATTAGTAGGTAGGCTATAAGTTTGATTTTTATTTTATTGTTTAAATTATATTTGCTGTACTATCCGGTTAGAAATACTAGTGGGTGTACCAACGTTGACTAATGTTTGTGTAACTGCCATTTAACTCTCCTAGTCCGACGTCATAAATGTTTCATATTTAATATGAAAACATGACCTGTCGTTTTGATGAATGTGTGCTATTAGATCGCGTAATAAGAAAAAGTGAAGTTTGCCATTGGATAATAAAAAATTTGCAGTAATCGCTAAAATTATATTTAAAATTGTTTTTATTTCTGATCTGATATTAAAATAATGCCTCTATTTTTATGTTTTTTTCGTAAGTTCCTTTTGACTAGACAGTCATAATGAAAATGTAATTTATTTTATAAATTAGGCGCTAATGATGATAAACTGACATGATTAATTAATTACATTAGTAAATAATTCATTGAATCTGTTATTGCGTGAATATAATGGACGCATAGTACTTTCAAGCGGAAAGGCAGTATTTAGTGCAATTGAATTTGAATAATTTTATGGTAACAAGTGGGTGTCTATAATTAAATTGAACAAACAAATATTTGAATTTGATTCAATTGTAGTTATAACAAACTTGTATGAGTTTACTTAACATTGACTAGATTATCCGGCAGATCTTACCCTGTAAATAACATTATTTAAATCTCAAGTTCTAAGACAAACGAAAACATCGTTTTTTATGTTAGACCTCCAGAAACATCAATGCGAAAACTAGATCTTTGTTGCATTATCTTTTATGTGAAACGCGGGCCGAAATCGTTATACAAATTCATCATCTTCTATTAACCTTTTTATGAACCATCACACAATATTTTCATATAATATTTCCCAAGTGCAGGCATAATCCAGTACACACATACCGTACCTATCCTGACAGGGAGACCTCGTAGTCTAGGTGGTAGAGACCCTGTCGGCGAAGCGAAGAGTCCAGTGTTCGATTCTCGCCCGATCAGATATTGGTGAGAGATAAAATGTTTGTGCTCGTGTCATGGGTGCTACTGGTAATAATATTATGTTATTTGTGTTGTCCCTGCCATCTGCGACACCGGAAATCCTGGAGCGAGTGTACAAATGTGGTCAGCGTTTATTCACCCTCACTTTGCTTCGGGAAACAATGTTTTAGTACACACGGTCCAATAAATATTTACACGGGAAACTATCCGACGGTCATAGACGTACTCTATTGCGGAGTTAACCGTAGATATTGTTCATATGAGTACAAAATTTGATATAACTTAAGTTACATAAATTTGATTAACAGAGCAAAAAAGAGAAAAACCGATTTTATTCTAAATTATGCAAATAAAAGAGTTATTTTCAGTTTCAGGTCACTTGTATACAACAATTTATAAGAAATGCGACTACCTATACTAATAAATAATAAAGTACCCAAATAAAAATCAATTTAATTGCGTAGGTATCTACAGTTAACTCACAACAAAGTAACAGTTTAACATCAGAGTTTACAATCTTAACAAACAAACACGAAGCTCTGATAGAGCGAACTCATCACCGTTGTTGTTTAGCGGATCGCATCCTGTGATTGCTATCAAATGGCTCGTGAGGCAGATAAACGACGCAATAGGTGCATCGGACCACGAGACGATATTACGTGGACGAATGCAAACGGACTGGGAAATACTCCGACTTGCGTCCACCTCACCTCTGGCTTCAATTATAAGCTGTTGAGGTAACGCTTCGCGTGATTTGTTTCTGCACGTTATTTCATCTATCCTAGTTGTTATGAGTAGATAGATAATAATGACACGAGAAGTCATCTGTCCTATTTGTTATTAATAAATATTTTGATACGTTCTTCCAGTTATGTTCACTACTATATCATCCGTGCTGAAGTCACGTGGTTGTATAACTTTTGTCCACCTCTGCCATAACAAGAGGAACATGTTCTATAGTCCAGCATTGATCAACTAAAGCTCTTTATGATTAACTTAATGCAAGTTTTACAATCCTGCACGTTTTTGTGCAAGCGTACCAACAACAGATGACGTGAAAGATCTATTGCTGTTGAATTATGTTCCACCTAGACTAATCAGCTGTAATATCAGCACTGTACAATGATATCTATACCACCAATTAGAAGAGTGACCAATTAGAGAGTACCTACCAATTAGAAGAGTGGAAAAAACTTAATAACTACATCGCGGCTTACTTCACTCATAATGAATTTTGTTGGATTCGACTGACAAGCGCTTAACCTCTCAATGTAGACGGCATCTAAAAAAGGAACTCAGAAAGGTTCGAACAACTTGGATGAATCTGAGAAAATTATACGTGAGGTATCTAAGCCGCGATCTAGCCGTAAAATATTGTATAATTACATTACACAATAACATAATTACAGCATGATAAAGATGGCAACATGAAGTATATTATGATGGTGTTTCCGAGGAAACGTCACAAAACCGCTGCATCTCGTGCATCAAGGCACACACTGATTCGCTGAGTAACCTCCGTGCTACAATGTAGGATGCGCCTTTGTGTCGATGGCATCTTTGAAAACGGCCGGAGTGGAAAGAACCTTTGCTAAGGATTCCATTACCGGTCAATTGCTATCGAGGTGCATGTTTTTCATCTTGAAAAAGTTAAGGTTGCATTAGCATGGCAGCGTTCGTTTTGCTTCATGCCAGTATTTATTTGTTTACATAGTGCTGTAGTTATTCTTAATGTTATGGCTAATTAACTTAACAATGCCGGTAACCGAATCAGAACAAGACCAACCAAATGTTTTGATAGAATCAGAGTGATATTCTTATTAAAAATTCCTAATTGGTTTATTACGAAAACTTGCAGTGTCTGCCCCGGTCCTTAAATAAAAAAATATATACCTATTTTCATGTACTTAATAAAATTCGACTGGTTACTCAATTATAGAAGGCGTGCCGCCTGTACTAGAGCAAGAAGCATGAAACTTTGAATAGGGGTAGGCGCCAAAAATAATTTTGTTGAAATTAAACATCTAAAGGAGAAAGTTTTACAAGAACAAAAAGAGTAGTGTATTTGATTAATTTGGATCACGATAAAAATCTAGAACTACTACCAGACTACCGCTACTAGTACTACCATATGTAACTAATCACGTTTTTAAACTTTTATGATCGCGTGCCTATAATCGAACAATCGGTTCAAAATATCCGTATAAAAACACCGTTTATACCCCTTTCCGTTAAAATATGTCACTGTACCTTAAGTTACGAGGGAAATCAAGATGAAATCAAATAAAAATCATCGAAGTTAGTCGGTGGCCTAACCTAGTTTGGTCTCTAGACCGCTTCAAATGAAACATACAAATAAATACTTCTAATGTTAGCTATCTGCGTAGCGCGGTCACAGCATATTATTTGTCCATAGTACGTACTAAAACGATTCATATTGTCCTTTCCTCGTTCCATTCCATCTACATCCAGGTGGAGGCGTTCCTACATCCTCGTAGCGGCGTCTGTTTCAAGATAAATCGTCGTTCGTCCCCTCCTTCCGGGCTCTCGACTTGAGGCGACCATAAAATACCCCGATGGGGCCTTTATTTAGTCTTCTTTGTGCGAATTATATTACGGTCACTCGGATACTTTATACGCGATCGGACGCGGGATAGGGAACATGCAAAATAATAATAAATATATGGATAAAACGATAATGTATCAGCCAGGTTTATAGTGAGGTCGTGAGGGATTTGTACCCGGTTAAGTATTTTGAGGTTATGACAAGGATTCTTACCTGAAAAAGGTACGCGTTTAATGGCAGACAGATGGGAAGGTTTACTTTTTATCAAGTTTTTGGGGTGTAAATGGAAAAATACAATCCATGAATTTTAGCAAGCTTTTGTTACTTCTTGCGTTTTGTATTTAAAATCAGACGAGGATTGGGTTGATTTTTTGGTGAAGGCTTCTGTGACAATTAAATTCAATAACACCACAGGTTGAGAACACACCGAGTTCAAAAACGGAAATTCATGATCCATGGTAGATATTTTTTTTAAGTAATGAGGCCATAAGTAGGAGATGTACATTGGTGATAGTAATTTCATATTATAAGATGGTTTATTTCCTGTTTTCTGGTAACTACCTACTTGTACCCTAAATCACAACTTACAAAGAACTTGGTCAGTGAGTGCTGTCGGCGATTCTGGCCAGGTAGGTAGTACTTGAACTACCTTAAATTATCCACAATGAACTTATCTTTATTTAAGTATTGCCGCATTCTAGTGCTGTTCACGAAATTATTAGGTACTTTACAAATGTACGGACGTACGGTAGCGGAACGGCTATATATTTTTTACCTTAAACTTAAATGACCTGCCTAACTTAACGACCTCACGGACAATTTCTTAACACCTTCGCTGTTGGTCTAATACACTATCGACATCATTAAGTTTTTCAGACACTAAGCAAATATAAAATGAGATGTACGCAAACGTAATGACGAATCAACCTTCAATATGAAGACAAAAAGCCCATGAATATTAAAATTGACACCTAACTTAATAAAGTACGGTGTGCGCATACTAAATAAGGTTATAACAAGATACGCAGTCATAAAGTTATGTCCTTGAACAACGTTACAAAGTTACTGGTAACATTGATAGAGTTCTTTTACGAGCCATACTAAACTACTTTTAGGTACATTCAATTTGTCTTTTCTTCGAGCTATGATTTTGGTGATTCTTTCGTCTCATGAATAAGTTATAAGTAAAGGTACTTGTGTTATGGAATGAATCGTTCTTTGACCTATTAGGGGTGCTGTGGGAAAACTGGTCTTCATCGTTATTGCGATAGTTTGGGTTGATGGAAGAATCATCAAGAATGTCGTTATTTCTAAGGATTTTCACACTTTTTTCTAATTTAGCCACGTCTCGAATGGATAATATGTTAATAGGTTTCAGAGATGAAAGAAAGAAGAAAATGAAGATTTGTTTGGCGTCGACATCGAGCACACCACACTGCGTCGTCACCAGAAACAAAAATCACGCCATCGAAATTTTATATAATGCTCGCATATCCCATATCGCAGACATTTCATTCTGTACGTATGAGTTCCGCTTCCTCCTCAGACATTACGTATACGAACGTAGACAGATACGTACCTATTCTTACACTGAACTGGTGACCCCGACGTACATAGAAAACCCTAAAATATTATTTTTTGTTGGCTAGTGCCAAATTCACGTGTAACATACATCTACTTCCCATAAAACAACTCGTCATTTTGGATTAGAAGTTGAAAGGCAATCCTTTCTTTCTCTCTTTACACATTTATCATCAAGTAGTCCATCTGCGCGTTCATTAACCACATAAACACCTGGATATACCAAATAACTACCCAAATACATATTAGCTTTGGTATGTAAGTACAGAAAATGATTTGCAATTTAAATCTGTAAAATTTTACATGAGAATAAATTCCTTGGTGTAATCACAGCGGAAACGCACCGGTGACGCGGCCGTGTTTAAACGGTCGGAAAAGATTTCACAAGAAGCTTCCGCGTTTCTTTTTACTTATGGAAATGATATTTTTCAAGTGCCGCATGCGGAAAATGATTTTTATGATATTTATGGTAATATGGCAATATTTTTGGCGGTATTGTGATAAATTCTATGGTATATCTTATCTTTTGCGCGAACAATACACATGTAAAAGACTAAGGGTGACATCGATTGGTTGAAAATCTGTTACGAAACAATGAGGTTGGAGCCTATATATACTTAGTAAAATTTAGGTAATGTCATTGCACGAAAACATAATAATAAATTCATAGCTGATACAAATGGTTTAAATAAGTTGCGTTTTTGGTTCAACCCATTTATCGACCGTTGTTGTGCTCGTCGAGAGGTTTTTAGTAAGAGGATAAACCGATAATAGTCAATAGACAATAGTACAAAAAGTCCCATCACCATAAAGATTACATAGTAAACAAAACGTCGCGTCGTCTAGGTACATGAGAAAAGCTAAGCTATCAATGAATTCAATTCAATTGTGGTTTGGCCAAAGCACCTAAACCCGATCGGGTAAAACTGTTGACTCTTAAAACAATCCCTGCGCCGAAATGTGACCCATTAAAACTTTGTCAATCAATTATTCTGTTATTTACGTATTTCGCACTTCCCTTGTTTTCGTCGTTGGCAACGAATTTGAATAAGCCATCGGCTTTTTAATAGCACCTTAACGGTTCCCCTTGGAAACCATTATGGTTAATCCGAATAGATTAAATGGGGTTACGTACCAGTAGATAAATTTAATGGCAACAAAGGAAGTTCTTGTTTTTGTAAGAGATGTCTGGTGTTTTCTTTAATAAGTTATAGCCGAAATGTTTGACACCACACGCCTATTAAAAGAAATGTGTAGGTATGTAAATAATATTAGGATTTAAATATCATTTTTTTAGCTGATTAATGAGATCTACAGCTGAAACTTCTCTTTAATCTTCACAAAAGGTGTGCGAAGGCCGCCAATCCGCAAGCTATTCTGACGGACTACACTTTTCTCATTGTGAGAAGAAACCTGTGTCCATCAGAGGGACAGTTTGTTTGACATTTTGTTCACATGGATATTGTCGTACAAGGATCTTTTGGCGCGTGGGTGACAGAGACAGCGCCTTACAGTTTACCTTACCTGTAAGGCGCTGTCTCTGTCACCAACACGTCAAAAGATGCTTGTACGACTTTACGTGGACTCGTCTCAAATAGTTTTAACTTTTTATAAAGAAGAATAATTCTACAAAATTCAGCAGTTTTCAAAGTTGAAAGCATACCGAAAAACCGTCAGAAAAAGATTTTGATATTCTTTTACTAGTGCTATTTGCTTACGCTCAGTCCACTAAGTAATTTTATGCAAATGTTATATACAGAGTTAAGACACGCGGAGCTTCCAGCGTTTTCAAAATTTAGTTATCTTTAAAAAAGGAATGCTTTTGTATCTTTCTTTCTAAATGTTAGGATCTCATTTAATTTTTATACGATTCTGTAAAAATCTCGTTTTAACACACCCGTCCCAGAATTAAATCGCAGGGCTATTACTCAATTTCAAAAACTCAGCAGTTTTTGCCAGTTGTAAAAGTAATTTTGTCCACCACTTAGAACAGAGGATTGAGTGGTACGTAACGATAATCTGCGAGCAATTTGTCACCAACTTTCCGTACAACCGTCCCTCTCGCTCCCGCCTGCGTAGACAGAAATTACTATAGATAGACGAATGGTGACGATATGGCCAGATAGAGACAAACATTAAGTTGTCTCTCTCTTTCACTTGTTAAAAATCACATAAAACCAAGTTGAATCTTTTTGAGCCTGAATGAAACAAGACAAGTTTGAACTAAGCAGTAAACTTAGTGAACAATGATGATATATTTTGGCGCATTGTAACTGAGTAATCCAGGATTCTGTTCAATCCAGGAAATGTGCTTTAACTGAGCACATATTACAGCTATTGCTTACAATTACATTTATAAATTCTTTAGAATTTCTTGGTGCAACAAAGGGTTAGAAAATTTTTTTTATAAAAAATAAACTTATCAATTGTTTAGGTATAGTTGTAATTGTTTAAATATTCCCGGGGATCATAGCTCTACAGTAAATACCACTACCCACTAGGCTAGAATAACATTATTGACGTCTATAACATACCTGTCTACGTACTCTACTCTATTCGGTCTGCGGCTGTAAGTTTTGTAATTCAATATCAGTCTGCGATGAGATTGTCGTTTAACAAAAGGAGGCGGGCCATAATAGTAGTTTAAAATACCGACCACAAAATCACAGTGGCAGATGAAATTGTCGTTCGACTCGACAGAAGTCGATCCCGACTTGATGGTAGGTCTGAAGGCTAGCTACCACTTTAGCTGGAGTCAGCCGCTAGAGAATTAGATGTGTTCCTCACTGGGAGCTTTAGTTTTTTTTTCCTCTTCCTTTTTTGAGTAGGAATGCATCTGTGATGCCCCTATTGTTACTAATACCTAGCCATAGGAAACGGCGACCACTTACCCTGAATCGTAACGCCATGTCGTAGGCTTTCAAGCACCATAAAAACTTCTGATCCGTAGGCTATTAATCCCTACACCTTGAGCAGCGTGGTGGAGTATGCTCAAGGTCTCTTCACTTATGAGAAAAGACCCGTGCTCAGTAGTGGGCCATGAATGAGTGGGCCATGAAGCTAAATTCACTTTAGGGATTTTACGCCCCAATATTCCGGCCGACTCCAATATTCACACTTGACAATTTTTATATTTTTTATTGTTTACCTCGGTGAAACAGACCACAGAAATCTAGGTCCTTTGTCCCTTTCATATTTTGTTGTTCTTGGCCTTGAATATTTAATACAATCGTGAGAAAAATCAAACCGAGGCGCGGGATTGGGTACAAATTGAGCTTATTTCAATAATTTTGCCCCGGGACGTTTTTGCCCGAGCCATATTTAATATTTAAATGGTGGCCAAGTACCTGTCTAGTGCGTTAGAGAGTTCCGTCGCTTTTTGAAGTTCAAATATATTTTTTAAAGAAAATAACAAGAATATTATTTATGAAGGATCTAAGTGCGACTGAGTTGAATTTCCATAACGTTATTCGTCTAGTCAAGGTTATATAAATAAATAGAAATAAATATTAAGAATGGTTTAAGACCCTCAGTTTCATATCCAATGATCTTGTATACAGTATGTATTTGGTCCGCGTGGTGAAATATGGCCTATACCTCCTTTGTTGTGAGCGGGACAGTTAAGGAGTTGCAGTGAACTGATCTCAATACGACTATAACAATGTAAACTCTGAACCAAAGGAACCCAACAGAAAAAATAAAAAAATTCAAGCGTCCAAACAAAAGACAGCGATAAAGTTCCTTATGTATTACAGTTTTGCGACAAAAATACTTTACATTATTTTGGACTATATTTTTTAACACAATGTACGCTCCAGACATGAATTGTTAGAGGCTGCGTGCCCTTATCATTTTAAACATTTAAGAGAACTGTGAACACAATACCATACAGTATTTATTTATTTGTGCTTTATCAAACCTTTAAAACTAAGGGGTACAAAAGTTGGATGAAAGGAATTCTCTACCTGGTGGACCTTTGATTTAAGTAGAAAACATTAAAGTCAATACGAGTAGATAAAGTAAGTATATCTTTAGCTTTACATATAGTATATCTTTAGCAGGTAACCTATATTTGTGCCCGCGATTTCATAGTTCCGGGGAATAAAATACCTTGTGTCTTAGACCAGGATAGCAAACGAGCATACAGCACCACCCTCCACACTGCCGCCTGCCGCCCATGACAACTGTGACTGACTCAGAACAAGACTTAAGGTATAGGCTACTGGTCTAGTAAACAAATTTGAATCATATTTGGCTAGTTTATTAATAGGTACTAGGAGTGAAGCAGGGACTTTTAGTGATATAAGCCCTGTTAGAATTTGTTATTGATTACTGAGCGCCTTGTTCTAATTCGTTCACAGTTTTGTAAAATGCGCAATTTAAATAATCTATCTAGTTAAATTACAAACATAATAAGAAAGATAAAAGAGCGGATGAAAACGTAACACGTTCCCTAAAACTAGTTTAGTAGGGAAGATATACGCTACAAATGGCGGGGCCCAATTTCCTTGATCACGTCGGTATGCCGACGCAATTTACCCGCGTCGCCGGGATTCTTTTACCGTAAATATATCAAGCTTACTGACGAGCCTCGGCTTCTCTTGTGGGCGTCACTATTTCACAATACAATACATAATTATAATGGTAAGCGTAAACGGGAGAGAACTCCTTGGAACTTGGATCCCGCAAAGCTAATGTCGTTTAAGAAGGGGGTCCATCGCTTGGATGGAGGAAGTTTTTAATACGTCTATGTATGTATGTATGTATATGTCTTTTTTTCTTAGGTATGTTTGTTACCTCATTACTTCGTACTGGGTGAACGGATTTCGATAATTCTTTTGCCGTTCAAAAGGTCTGCCGTCTGGTCTCATTTTAATTTGAATGACATCTGACGCCTAGTTTTTGAGTAATTCTCAATAATTCGAATTTAATTTACGCTAAGTTTTGACTGAGTGTTCCTATTTTGATGATTCTTTTTTTATTCGAAAGGTAGTGAGGACATTCTTATGAAGAAGGGTTATTATAAACTGGATGAATATTTTAAAGATGAAACAGCCTGGACATGAGTTTGAAATATAGCCTTAAGTA
>DWJQ01001214.1:0-11490 GCA_018248915.1 Hesperia meskei straton
ATTTGGTAAAAATCGTAGGTCTCAAAGTTGTTGAGCTCCCTTGACTGTCGCCAAATTTTAATATATGGTAACGTTGACGCTGCACTAGCGACATCCGTTTACTGAACAGATAAGTTGGTGGCACATTAAATGTTCCTTGGTCAAATGCGGCACGGCGACCGTCCGTGCCGTGACTGTCTGCATGTGAAATGGCACTCGGCACTATTAGTTCTCGGATCGTGACTTCTAGTAATTTTTATTTGTGATTTATTATAACATTCACAGCACAAATAAAACCAAAAATCACGTCACGCAAGTCAACGTGATAAGTGTGCTTTAAAATATTTATTTTACATACTTACTTATTATTATTATTATTTAATACCGCTGGACTATACCGTATTAAGCGGATAAACTTAATTAATCGGTAAAACCACCAAAGAGTGCACACTACTAAAGAGCGCGCAGGGTTTTAAAATATTAATAATTAATATTCATAAAACTGCATTTAGTACCTATCAATTAGGTAATATAGCCCGTAGGTTTAAGTTGCGAACCCACGAGTCGCCTCGATAAGTTACAGTATAAAATATAGATTTTTAGCGATTCTACAATTTTGACCATGTTTTTTAAGGGAAATCTGAATCAAAGTTAACTAGTTATATTTTTACAGACTAAGTACTATCTCAGTCCTCAACAGTAGCAATGCGTCGATTAGCGAATGAGTACAAGACTCCAACAAGTACAATCACTAACAGGACTACTATTAACAACTACATAACTAATAACATGCCCAACTATCTCTAACAGTCACTGCCCTGGTCCTTACTGGAAAAGTAAGCAACCAATCTTCTAACACAATCTGCATTCTAACGCAATTTGACGCCCCGAATGGCGCACAATGGTTATCATGCCGGATCGCTGTTCCGAGGGTCCTGGGTTCGATTCCCAGCGAGGCAGCGATTTGAATGATGAATTTGAATTTCCGTTCTCGGTCTGGGTGTGTGTCCTTATCTTGTGTGTTGTCTAAGGCATCCATGACACAGGGAATCCTAGTGTGGGGCTTTGAGCGTGTAGCGTTATTATTATTATTATTCTTTAAAAAAAATCATACGGATCACCTTTTCACCCAGGCTTGGCATTCCTGCTTCAACAGGTCTAAAGGAATAATATTTACCACACTATTCCATTATGGTACATTAGTTTTACACTCCGTTTGCAATCGATATAGAATTCGCTTTTAATGCCTGGTTTCCGTTCTTGTGATTAAGGTTCATTGTAGATTGAAGGCTATGATTCACAAATCCTTAGTAAAATTTTGGTTGATTGAAAAAGCTAAATTGAACTATGAGCTGACGCCATAATAATATATAGTTACAAAAATTGTAACCTATAAACAATGGAAACCCTGGTCGTTTTAAAACCACTCATTGCAATCAACTAACCAGTTATTGACCGCGTCTTGGTTTATCTACTCTGTATATAGCCTTGGGCTATAAGCTATAAACTTTCATCCTAAATAAATGTTAAAATTGCTACGTTGTTTGTTTTAGAAAATGGATGTAGAAAAATTTGGATAAAAATTCTTTTACACATTTTCTCACTTTGTGGTTAATTCTATGCAAATACACCTTAATCCTACTTTCACTTGTGAACTTTCAGGTTAATTCAAGATTACCGTGACTTTGAAAGGAGAGCGTCTCTGGAGCTGTTTACTTCAATTTGTTAACATGATTGCGTTCAATTTAAAGTCTTGGGTTAATCGCTAATTTACGGAATCTAATGTAATAAAATTTGTAGGTAAAGATGGGTTCAATTTTTAGTTCAGATTTGGCAGTCATTAATCGAATATATAAAACATTCGTATAAAGTAAAAAACCTCAAAATGTTCTCACTCTCAAATCATAGGGTCTTTGTGCCTCATTCCCTTCGCAAACAAGATGCCAGCAGTATTTTTGTAAAAGCTCACATGAGTTATAGAGCTTAATACAAACTAGGCTAGGAAAACCTACCCTTAAATCACATGAGCATTACAAACGCGAGGGCTCGTAAAAATTCAGCTCGCATACGGGATGCTATCTTGTGTAAATTCACGGCGCCTACATGTGAAACGGGAATGGTACTAAATCGCTTATTTAATACCGGAGAACATCTCTAAAACATTGCGGTACAAGTAAAGGAGCTGATAAGTGTTTTCGTCCTCGTATCCTAAGCTCTCTACAGACACGTTGAAACAAGAAATGGCCCGTTTTATGGTTAAACGTGTTCTACAGAAACTTAAATGATTCGGGATTGAAGTATCGGAATCTTTCAATTCGCACTTTGATTTGATTAATTAAATTCTTATCGTCAAATCTTATCATAGTCATCCCTGCAATGATCCAAATCAAGGCAACGAAATGAAGTACGCTTTGAATGTCCTAAATTGTGTGAATATACCGGTCTTTCAGTAATTTGCCAGCAAGTATAACACTTATAAATATGTACATATAATATCTATTGTTTTAAGAACGACTTGTGTAACGATATATTTTAAGTTATTGTGTGTGCCGTATGAATGAGAATAATAAGTTAGGTAACTGCAGCTTGAATATAATTTTGAGGCTTAAAACGCTAAAAGCTAACTTCTAATTAGCCGTGCAAACAAAGTTTTCCATCTAGGAAAATTGTCTTAAGATTAATGATCCAATTTAGAACTAAGGAAAGAGTTTTAATAATTCATTAGCTTTTTTCAAATTGACTTCACATTTCTGGTGAAATAAAACTTCGTATGAAAATGGAGCCAACTTAAAAATAACGAGAAAAATCTAAGTTCAACGATAATTTGTATTAATTAGGAGAGAAGAATTGCAATTCTTGCTGCAGCTGGTCGCTGAACCGTGCAAATTTCGTTGCTCTGTTCTTTCTTTTTTTTACTGCGAAGGAATGGACTAATGTGATAACCGTTTCTACATTCCACATTTGCAGTCTCTGAGCTTAGTATCACCCAAGCACACACAACAAGTTTACAGACACATCAGTTTACAAACTTGAAGAAACATTTGATAAATACTTTTGTGATACATTTCATTACATATATTATTTAGTTGATACATATCAAATGTGAATAGAAATGGATTTTATTCCTAAATGCATGCTATTTCATGGAAGATGTAATAATTTTATGAATTAGAGGTTTTACCTTATTAAGGATCAATTAGCAAATTGACTTTCATTTTTCAGAGAAATCACTACCGGAGATTGTTATTTTATTAACATGTAATCCATCAATGTATCATTTCTCTGCTGCATTAATAGGCACGTACATAACTACATACATGGCTCATTACTTGCAATATACAATTACATACGTAACTGATACATGTAGCAAATTCTCGACCACAGAGCAAAACAATACAAGCGTTACAATTAACCTGAAATTTTAGTTTTAATTATAATACCCTACTTCGGCGTTTTGCCAAAACATTTATGCACTCCAATTTTGATATAATAAATTAAATGCAGATGTATTCTTTTAATATATACATATGTATTAATTATTCATACACATATGCACACGCATACGCACATACACACTAACACACACACACACACACACACACACACACAAACACACACACACACACAGACACACACACATGCACATAATTGCGTAATAAACGAAGCAAGTACCCGTGTATTTCTAGTAAATCTATTCTCAAATGTGATTATGGTAATGCCGTCTACTAATACCTCTGATCCTCTGAATGTGAACCTAATGACGATATTATCGGTAACTGTAATCTGTGGAAGCCGATGTTTAATGGAGGATTTCGGTATTATATCCAGGCATCCGTGTAAATTGTATGTAGAGTACCTATTGCCCGCACTACAAGTATTTTCGTCTATCTCTCTATATTTCTTCGAAAGTAAATCAGTATCGGTAAATATAATCTATACTTGAGTGAGTTTTTAACACTATGGTGACGTTGAAATTCCTTTGAAAAGAAAATCAAAGCTTGACGGGAATTTTACCTTTAATAGTAGTATAGGTAATATAAAAATTTATTTACTTTCTGTTTTTTTGCATTACTTCAGAACCAACTAAATGCCAGCCTGGAAATCTGTCCATTTCAACGTATGGGTCGTCTCGTAAGGCATTTTTTTATTATATTTAATCTGTAGGTACAGTTAGGCGTAGGTAATAGTGATAATTTCCTAATCCCATGCAAGTAGATAATACTCATCAAGATGTAGCAATTATGGAAATGTAATTTACCCTCCACACCTCGGCGTGTCCTTGCATTTCCATAATGACGCCATTATCCCAAATCTATTCCCGCCGACTTGCTAAAGAAATTATGTTATTATAGTAAAGTTATCAAATCACAAATTAAATATCAATTTACTTTACAATCCGCGAGCAAGCACAGATGAGTATACACCATACTTTTCCTCTCGTTTTCAAGGCTATGGGTAAAGCCGTAGGGTAAAACAGGGTAAAGGCGCAAGGTAAGTACCTAAACCCCACGTTGATCAATCGCAAATTGAATCAAACCCCCTCTAAATTCTGAAATATTTGAAGCCCTTGGTCTGAATTAACAAACCTAGTTCATATTTTATTAAATAAGAGACAAATAACTTATTATGTAACAAATAATGAATAAACAAAAGTTGTAAAATTTCATTAAAATATTTTTTCTATTTTTTACGTGTTTTATATACTATACGAGTATTTTATTACGTATGATGAAAAATAGTATAATAAGAAATAAAATAAAAAACTTGGGCTACCCTAATTCATTCTTGGCAGGTATCTCGTCAGTAACGGTTTTTGTAATACAAATCTAGGGAAAACCTCAAATAAAGGAACGAACAACTTCACCCTCTACCATTAGATGGCTTGTCTGCTTCTTTGTCAACTAATAACATAAAAACATCTTAGTCGCTAAGACTGACATTTGTAAATAACATTGAGGTTATATATTGCAGGCTTTGCTCTACAATGTGTCCCTGACTTTCTCATATTCATTAAATTACCGTCATTAACTCCGGCTTTTACTAATTAGGAGTCCCAGATTCGAGATCTTCATTAAGTAAATGTTCCGTACACAGTGAGGTGTTGGGGTTAAAGGAACATTATCATAATTGCGTAACATTACTGATATGATAATTGCCTAAGTTTTGTTACGGACGCGCGACGAATGTTACGGATCCTGTATGAGTTTGAAATTAGAATGTTGATACTTCGAAAATTCGAAATTTAATTATTTAATTACCTACGCTTGAGTTCTTCCTGATGCTAGGCAGTCTATGCTAAGTAATTATTATAAAATATTATGAAGATTAAATTTAATATAATATAAATTTTATTTGTTTAATAGTAACTAAACACAATACCTATACCTTAATCGAGATCGACATAATGTTAAGATTGTTATGATGATAAGATTGTTAAGATGTTAAGGTGTTAAGATATTTTTATTTTCATTTTTTTTTGGTACAAGAGGACGCCCTCGCTTCACTTTAGGAAAATAGTTGCTCCGCTCGTATTAGTCGTAGAGTGATATTATATCTGTCAGCCTTTAAATTTCCAATACTGTACGAAGATATTCCCTAATTTGCACTACACAGACTCGTCCTAGATCTTCACGTTGTCTATCTGATGTGGGTGTCTTATGCTCCTATTTCAAAACGCCTCTATCTCCAACAGTTATTGTATCTAGAACTACGTAGATATATATCCGTTTCACTACAATAAAAAAAGTGAATAAAAAATATATAACACCTCATTCGTACTCGTCGCTGCATAAATACAGTGTCCAAGATAGCGTAATGAAAATAGTTGAAATGTACTGAACATTATTCAGTTCCACGTCAACTACAGACTATCTGTTACGTGCTAGCCTGTGAGAATTTTCTACTCAACGCCTTTAGTGGCGGTAGGTTGGAACCATTCAATTAACAAGTATCTCTTTAAGCAAAGGTGTTTTCAATTTTAAGAGTTGCGTGTATTTTAATATTTACACTATAATATGCTATTAATTATTATAATTATAATATGAAAATAATGGAAACGAATTGGTGTTTTTCTTTGATCTTACGTCATTCGTTTTTTTACACAGACGTGTTCAGTGTCACCAGTAGACATAGTGGATCTTTTTGCCAGTAATTATAAAATAGTAGTTTATAGAAAGAACTAATAAAATATCGAACCGTTACTTACGTAATACTTTGTTAAGTTACCGCTAGTAAAATACCGATCGTAAAAGTTCACATTTTTAAAATAGTATCTGCTATCAGTACATAAGCTCTGGATATTAAGCCAACAGTTGTTCAGTAGCCGTGAAACAAGTTTTCTGAGTAAGTAGTTCAGGTTAGTTGGCGTAAAACGAACGGATTAAACATATTCTTTGATAAATTCTCAAGATTCTTCAGTGAAAAGAGGTAGTTCGTACAAAGGATTTGTTGCGCTAAGAGAAACATGAACAAGTTAATAGTTAGGGTTTTAAATACAAATTGAAATGATTACTGTATGGCGTATAGAGTTACTGGTAACAGACCATAATCATATATTCCGTTTAAACGTTTAATGTTTTTTTATGTATGAAGTTTATTAACCTGAATTTTTATACATTGTGTTCAACTTCGATACACGTTGTAATCGAAAACCAATAATGACGACTTAGCACGAAAGGATAAAGTTTAAAATTGGACACAAAGATGTGGGAAGCGAGTTGCTGTCTCAGACGCTCTTGTGGCGCCACGAGTTTATATAACGCCTGTTAAAAATTAATAGCAATGGTCTCATTTTCCGGTACCAGAATATGTGTTCCTGACGCTAGCTAAATTAGCTAAGCTAAAGCGGGATATTTGTTGAATAAAATTATATTGTGATACCTAAAGTCAGTTTACGACTTCGAAACATTTTTTTGCAATTCCTGTGTTCATACGAGTATCATTATTGAAGATTTAAACCACATTTAGATGATACTTGGAATCGTAAAATTGAAACTTACGATAATGTCCATTATAGCCTTAGCTAATTATCAAATTGTTGGAAAGATGAAATGATTAAATGTTTATCAACGTTTTTCAGTTAAGCTGCTGAATAATTCACTTATCGTCACGTAGTTCGTCTACTTGTAACAACTGATTTCGAAACGTTTAAACCGAAAATACTTTTTTGGTTTACTGTTAACTCATTGCGAGAAATGCTCTTCGATTCCGAATTAAAAATCACACAATTTAAATCCCCAGCGCTAGTCGAGATAAAGCAATTTAAAGCAGCAATATTTTAAGGTGGATGTAATTAATTATAGGCAGTTGCGTCTGTAATTGTATAGGAAACGCGAATAAAGTATTTCCACTCGTTAGCGACGATTCTCGGGAGGGAGCAATTTGTTGCGCAGTCACTTGTCGTCGGATTTGCGATCCATGAACACAAGTTTTATTAAAATCAGAACTTCTATTGAAATTGAAATGGCCATTACGCTGGCATAAATAAGAATAACTTAACTCGTTAATTTATTTAAGTCTAGTTTATGGTAAGTTTTAGGTATTTACCTACGTGTTAATAATGAACAAAGAAGTTTATCTGTTTTAGAATTGTCCTAAACTCCAGTATACAAATATACATAGGTACGTATAGCCTGAAAAACAAATTACTTTTCTCTACGTCGCACATAAAAACTAAGTACCTGCAGCAATCGATTCGTCAGATAGATCCGACACTCGTCTTAGGTCATCTCAAGGTCTTCTACTAGGCCGATTATAGTAGATGATCGGCCTAGTAGAAGTAGAAGATCTGATTGTCTGACATCTTAAAGGAGACTAGGCATCCCTGTTACTGTTACGATACCCTAAGGCAGGAAGAAGAAGTAGCCAGAAAGCACCTCATCAGCTCCACCACCAAGTTTCACCAGAAGAAGCACGATCTTCAGCCAAAAAAGAAGAACATAGAAGGAATTAGTACGGTTCATAGATCACTATCTGCCTATCGAGGCCACCAATTAATCAAATCGAATAAATATAATAGCATAAAATATGACATAAAAGATTTAAATTAAACGAGCAACCGCAAAAAAGTTTTAAATTATATACCTTTCAGTAATTTAATGAGGGTGTGTGACGTGGGTGAGGCCATTTTGCACTCAAGGGAATCATGGATCAACCTTGAAATGTTGGTAGACCATTCATAACACACGATTATAAATAAACATTAATGTATTATAAGAAATAAGTTTGTTTTTAGTTTCTAATGTTTATAACTCGAGAAAAATTAATCTTCGAAAGAAAACTGTAGTGACTGACTTTACAGCTGAAGTTTTAAAATATTTACCTGCTTAATAAATTAATCGTTATGTACATTTTGTATGAGTTTTAGCTCACGTTTAGGATTTTATTAGGTTAGATAATATTACGATTAGATTGTATGTGGTTTTTAATTAAACTCCCTTAATTATTTATTATTTACAGTACAGGAATGGAATGAAATGAATATTTATTATGCTATAAGCGTCTAAACTACAACTACAAATGAATTAAGACTAAAAATGACCATACACCAGCATAGTATGGTGCACCAACTATGCTTACGAGAAAACGTCGCAACTACGATAATTATTAACCGATTCATGTTGTCTCATTCACTATGACCAGATGTGATCTATCTACACGTAGTTACTAAACACGGTCAAGATATTAAACATAGTTACTTTATGTATTTAAACTCTTATGTCGTATCGTGTAGTGATCGTGTCGTCGATATTAATTGCGCTATATAGCGCATGCTCATTTCGCCCATGTAATAGTGTCATGTTACTGTACCATTACTCAGTACAAACATTTTCAGTGACCGCTAAAAATATGCTTTGCAACGTAATTTATTTGTTGGAATATTAAAATAGTAGACTATCAAAGGCAAACTGACGTGATATTTGCATATTCATTTATTCTTGTGGAATTTTCATTTTTCGCTCTACATCGTCCATGTCGTGTCATACGTAACGAGGTTTCCCTTGAACTATTAACGTTTTAACACAATATCTCTCTAGTTATTATCTCTGTAGTTCTATCAAAGACAGTCCAGAGAGTAATTTCTCTGAATCCTTAATAGAAAATAGTAGTGATAGGTTGATATAGATTTAGATTATTTGCAATACAAAGGATTACTTGGTGGTAAAGTTTTACAATTTGTTAATCCATTGTAATTGTAAACATTGTGCAGACATCTTTTTGATTGAGTAAAGCTCAGACCAGTAAACTATAGACGGAGCGCCGTGAACAAAAGCGTGAAGCCGGCAAAAGTCAGCCGAAAGCACACATTGAAACCAATAGAATGCCCTATGTTGACAGGTTGAACTAGAACAAATTTATACTTTATTTTTTGGAACACAAAGCTTCATTCATTTTTACTTACTTAGAACTCGTTTTGGTGTGAGTGCCGCCGTGTGTATTACAAGGCTAGGTTGATTTTTGCTAGCTTCACTCTTTTGTTCCCGGCTTGCCGTCTATAGTTTATTGGTCTGAGGAGTAAAGTAACTGTGCAGAATACGCTGATATAAATGAATTGGTATTAATTAATTAGAACAAAACTATTTTTACCGCTATAATTTGAAAGCAGATTTTTCTCTGCCCTTAAAGAAATCGGTAACAAATCTATTCATTCTGTAATGAGAACTTATTCATTCTGTGAAACAAATGAGATTGCTAGTGTTTTTTGCCGTTACTCCCAACAGAAATCAGATTCGGTTTCAATAACACAAAAATGTTTTGAAGGTTCCTATCTTCCGATATTTTGCTGCTTACGTTACAAAAATATTTTTATTTCAAATAATGCGGTCGGGGGATAAGCAAAATTATGAAAACAGTGAAAATTCAATTACCCCTGTGCAATGAGATGGATGAATTGATAAAGTACTGTTGACGCCAGATGTCGAAATTCTAGAACTCAGCTGCTTATTATTGTCCAGGCAGTGTGGCAATGGCAGTTCCATTGTTAATAACCTGCATGTTAAAGAAACATAATAAAATAAAAGACTAGCTTTACCCCCACGGCGTCGCGCGCGTATTTTAGTAGCATTTGCGTTCAGTAGTTTCGCCTGTGCGTTGTCTGTCAGTCATTCCCTCAGCAACGAACGCATTAATTGTTAATTATTGAATATCCATAATAATTATAATATTATAAATGCAAAAATAACTGTCTGTCTGTTCGCTACGTTTTCAGGTTTTATCCACTAAATGGATTAAGATTAAATTTTATATGGACGCTAGTAAGGTGTTAAGAAGAGAGATGATAGTTTTAATCACGCAAATCCTTTGGGATAATCTAAATGGCATTGTACCATTTACTTTGCACTCTACGTGGGTGAGGCCGCGGGCAAATACTAGTTATAAATAAGCGTTCTCCAATGCCCTTTAGGACCTAAAAGTTGTGTGTGGTGTATTAGAGATAGGCACATAAGTCCGCCAATGAGCTTTTACCGATAGCGAACTTTGTGACTGAATAGAAACTTCGCCACAAAATAAATCGTACCTACTTACGATACGACTCCAACGATAAGCACGTATGTTTACAAATAGGCTTCACCCATCAGTAATTTCGTATATTTTATACGAACCCATTTATAATATAAGATATTCTAACATCATATTTATTCACACTCCAAGTAAATTCACTATTTCCTTAACGCAGAGATTTTACGAAGAATTAGGGTTGGAGTGTTTTTGGTTTTCATTTGGCAACCTCCTTAGCTCGCTGATGTAAAGTTGTGTGCCTTGAAACCTTGCCAGTTGCTAATCGAGTTTATTACCGCCCAATTAGTCTACACTAAGAATTTTCGCTTATAATGGCACTGCTGTGTTCTAGTAAACTGTGTCTTGTAAAGTTTTGGGCATCTCACCACGGATCTTAGCTAACCGTAGGTACGTACATTGAGTAAATGTAACCTTATTTTCTTTTATTCTGATGAATCCAAGAACATCTGCAACCAACCTTAATGGAAATATAATTTCCTTTAGCATCGCTACCTTTGACTCTTGTTATGTAAATATACCTTAGATAAAACCAACTGAATAAAATGTTCAAAGGATTTTCCTTAATTTCCGTGGGCTTCGCAAGTTCATACTTCTAATTAAATTCGGTAGAACATTTCAAAAAACAATAAAAATATGATGTTACGTACATACTATAACGTTCATGTTTTATTTATTCTAAGAAAATGTTAACCAGCCTTTTGTCAATCGTTAGATAAAGTCCTAAAGATATATCGTAAGTGCAGACGATATAAGTTTTCTTAATTTTCTAACCCTTCATTAGTTTTCATTGTAGCTGCGTGCTGTAAGCTCACAAGCTCTAGACTTCCAAAGTTCTGAGGAAGGATTTATATATTCCCTGCCTTCCACCTTCCGCTGCTGTCCATGACAACTGTGACTGACCCAGAACTAGACTCAATGAGTCTCGTTTTAGTTCGGTCGCAGATGCATTGCTACTCGTGAGGACTGAGATGGTCGCCTCTTAAAAAGTGTAAC
>DWJQ01001215.1:0-11490 GCA_018248915.1 Hesperia meskei straton
CGCGGCGCAGCGCGAAATCACTGGCCTCTTCCAGTATCGTTGCGTCGCGTCGCGTCTCAGTGTGAGCTGACCCTTAGGCGTTGCCTTAGACGTAAAGTAAATAATGTCATCCACCAGTATTTACCATAGAGTACCTTGATACATAGAGCCACCCCTCTATGTATCAAGGTACTCTGTGCTAAATACTTTTATCTCATAAAAGTAAAGACAAATATTACAACCAACCAACTGTCAAAATATAAACAAGCCCATAAACTATGTATGTAGCTTACTTGTGATATAAAATAACCGACTTCAAATCGATGAGTAGAGATAACTCAAAAATTACTTGTCAGATGTCGCTCATTTTTATATCGGACCAGACATGAAGTACACTGTCTTTCGTATAAAACCACCACCCAGTGCGAAGTTATGAGGAAACACACTATATAAGAAAAACTCGTACGAATTAAGGATCTCCTCCTTTTTTGAAAAAAAAAGTGTCAGCTGTGTGAAGAATCTTTTCTTATGGATTTGAGTTATCAGTAATAGTAGTTGTTAGTACGTACTAATTACATACTTATTACTGTGATAATTTACTACATCAAATTAAAAGTTGGCCTATAGAATGGTTAGTACAGTTAAGGGAGGGTGCTTCTAAGAACGTTAGTTGATAAGTTCGTTAATTATGATGACAGGAGCAGGGGCTATTAGTCGAGACTACTCGAGACTTAGGGACTGTTAGTCACGCTGATGCATTACTATAATTTACCTGAAGACGCTTTACCACAGCGACAAGTAAGGAAACTGTCATTACCCATGTCGAACGCAATATTCCTGTCCTTATGTCAATATTTCAACGACGACCTTTTTTTATTAGACTGTCTCCGTACTATTCTCACTATTTCTCATCTCGCACCAAAAGTGTGTCGACACTAATCTCATATTTGTTTTTGTGAAAAAGGTTTGTAAATAAGGTCTATTGTAGCTTTACTGTTTTGAGAATAAATAGCAGCTAGAAATTATATTTTTTATAATTACAATAGGTATGTGATCAGAAGTTAAAATTACTGTATGGTGATAGAATCTTCTTCTTTGGTTATATTAATTTGTTTTTGCTGGATTAATCTTGATATTGTGTGTTATTTGTATAATGGTATTGGTAGCGATGATAGCCTATTGGTTAAGAATTCGGCGTCCCCATAAAACTTACACATAGGTATATTCCCCTATATTCATTCTACGACATATACCTACGTATATTTTACTTTACTATTAGGGCAGCACCCTTTCTCTAAAACACTTGTTGGAATAACAGATACCTACTCTAGTCGTAGAAGATTTATTATTCTCTCGGCGAGATAATTAAACTAAGCTCCCTAGAAAAGAATACTAGCGTTATTTTATAGTAGGTCGTTAAAACTATAAAAACCTTTACAATTAAAAGTTATTTATAAACATACAAAAAATTGGGATTGCTACAAATTAGGTTCTAAATATTGCAAGCAAAATTGCCGCGGGCATCTATTCTCCATTCGAACATCTCGCTACAGTAGATACATATTTTATTATATAGCCTTATATAAACAGGAAGGTTAAGATTTTGTCACGTTCCAACATAACGTTACATTTAATATATGTATGTATGGGTTTTAAAGTAACAATAATTTACTATTAAACCAGTAGAAGCTTGTAATTGAATGTTGGGTACACCTGCAATCACGATTCATACTGAACATGAGGATAATTATTGTGTACCTTATAAAATATCACTTGTGCCTTGTCAAAAGTATCAGTTAAATAAATAATATTTTATAAAAATCAAAAATTTTCAGCACTGAACATGAAAAGCTTCTTTTTGATAGCTTTAAGCCACAGACGTAATATTATGGATTACGAAGAGCACTAAATTAATTCAATATTTGAACCAAACGTTAAATAATTCAAAAGTAGGTTGTTACAAGTTAATTTATAATTAACTTTTTGGACCCTTGTCACTAAACGTCAGTATCACATTTCGCTTACAATTCTTTTGTAACAAACACCTGCTGTAAACCAAAACTTTGAAAGAGAAATTAAATAAATCTGGGTCAGTTTTATTTGACCCAGAAAAATATTTTGTGGACATTTCGATTTTGTGAGAATAGCTTGGTTTCTACGAGGTGACTGTGGCCCGATTGTGTCAACTGGAACATTGACTGATGTTATGGTCAGTCCTTGGATGTGCTTAGGAGGGCACGCACCCACAAAACTGTCATCAAAATCGCTAACCAGAGCTGCTGCAGCTGTCCTACTGTCTCGCTTCTCCTCTTGACACAGGCTTAAGAGACCCTTGAGATAGATGTAAGACCATAATGGTGACCAAGGGCGAAGCGGACGACTTGACGCACCTTTGAGACCATTAGAGAATTCTTAGGTCTTTTAATTTTTTCACCATGTGTACTTTCACCGAAGTAAGTGATTATTTATTTTCCCTATGTACTTTGTACACCTAAACTGAAAAAAATAATAAGTAATCTATAATAATATATGCAGATCAGTTTTGTACTTGTACAGGCATAAAAAATGTATAGACACTAGTTTTTCCACTAATCCTCTCAGGAGTAGTGTGGTAGTGTATGCTCTAGGCTTCTAATGAGTCCAAACCTACGACGTAAAAGGAACTGACAGGTTCAAAATTTATGTTGTATTGATTACCGTGTCATGCAATATGAGTCGTTGCCTCAAATATACATACGTAAGAGTTATACATTGTTCCGTATATCAATTACTTTCAGGTCAACAAAATAATGCGAAGTATTTGCCTTAATTGCGTGTTCTTTGTTGATTTATGCGCGATCCAGTGTAACAAACAATTGGGTGAATTTTTTCATAGTGCATATGGCTTGAACACGTAGGTACAAACTATTCAAAATCGGTAACAAATTCTTCGCTTCTCGTGTGGACTTCTGGCATTATTCGAAATATGAAGTCATGCACACCATACCAGTTGAATTGAAACACCTACATATGTATATTTAGCGTCGCGGTAGCGTGTTAGGCCAAGTTCAAGATACTCGTGACGGATTGATGGGGCGTAAGTCCTTACGCGAAGACGCCATATTTTTTTACATTTTCAAATCAAAACGGTGGATGGTTTAAAAGTTTTTTACAGTAAGATTTTAACGATGGAAAACGTCATTTAGTTACAATTTACTCCTAACTAAATCAACGCAACCATCATGTACACTTCCTTTCTACTTCCGGGTAGCAGTTGATATAAAAGAAATAATTCAAGGTTTGTAAAATAATTGAGGTAGGTATAAAACTTGAAGAATTTTTATAAGGACAATAAACATTAACTTGTATTTTAATACATTATAAAAGGTTATGTTAATTCTCTTTATAAAAATTCAGTTATTTATAATGATTTTACACCCACACAGATCTCAATTTTTTTATCAACATACCGATAGCTACGGACCTCCTTTATATTAAACTTGGCTCACATTTCCACATTCATGTTTATGATGGGATCAGTTACCTTTTAGTTATATAGGTTGAATATTATACTTGCTTTTGATTAAACGTTCGGACGAACGGAAATGTGGGCAATCACTTGTGCATTATGAGTTGCTTAATTATATTTTGATCTACATCACAGGCCATTAAGTTAACGTAGTTGCTCACAATGACGTACGTTACGATATGTCGTGAGTTATGAAAGGGATCACGACAATTCTTTATTCTTAATAATCGAAACTAATCAACATGATTTGTATTTATAACAAAATGTTTTACCAAATTGATAGAGTAATATTTTGATGCTCTAATTATTAGTTATTTTTTGTTATTGTTTTAAAAAAACTTGGAATTCTTCACAAATTCTGGACTACACCATGAAATAAGTGTTAGATTACTACAAGGTATTAAGTGCATACTTTGTATTTGTACAAGCCCTTCCTCAGGACTTACAAAAAAATTAAACAAGTTATCAGTACTTTTCATTTAAATCTGAAATGTTTTTATCCTAAAAGATAATTGTAGTCGTGGAGTGTATATCGTGTCGAAGTCGTAGATACTAAGGATGAAATTTTAATTATATTTTGATCTGCATTTCGGATCATTAGTTTTCAGATTGATTTCATTGTCGAGCAATATGGTTTTGACAGCCGCTATCAATTAAAAATCGTTTTAGTTTTTTTCATATCGAGTTTCTTAGTATTTTAACTCACCAGGAGTATTGTTTCAATAGTCGGTGAGCGGGTCGATGTTTTAACTGATATTTTTAAATACGAGAGTTTTTTTTATTTAGTTGTAACTGTGCCCGGCACTTCATTCGCATGGGTGGATTTTCATGAACCTAGATTCCCGTTGGAATTCCGAGGAAATAGCCAGCAAAAGTTCTATATTTTCCTTTATCATAAAAGTCCTATTAAAATTAATTATTAACCGGCCTATTAATAACAAGAACTCATGATAACTAACAAACCCTGCTCTAGTCGTTATAAACCTACTAACGAAATGACCAACTTACATTCATAATAACATACTCTGCTTACTGGACTTTATATCTTAGTACCGTTTTGAATATTGTCAATCAGAGAGTCAATAACTATGATCCATGCACGTCGAATAACCTTTTTACAATAAACACCATCTTTGATATCGACAGGTAACTGGAGGTAACTCGAAAAATACTCGTCAGATGTTGCTCAAGTTTACATACCACACAACTCTTTAATAAAAAAGAAGAAAAACTTAAGATTAAAAAACTACCTGATAGATACCTAAATCATACGATGAGACGACAAGTTACATACAAAGCTGTCACATACATAGAAATATGTAGAGTTGAATTGAGAACCTCCTCATTTTTTGAAGTTGTTAAAAAACTGATGTTCGTGGAAAAATCTGTCACAATAAACGTGACAACATCCCTATCCTTGCTGAATAATAATGCACTCTTTTCACCTCTTCCAAACGTCAATCCATTGTGATTGCGTGTCAGAGGTAGTCCGCATGACTTATATTGTTCTCATAAGGTTACTTGTCTCGAGTTGACAGACCTAGAAATTGTTCCCGTGGTAAAACAAAAGTGGTTCTAAATGTCAGCTAGATGTCATTGCATTGTTTGTTTCAGATTTAAATCCGTTGCATTGTCGGTAAATTGAATTTGAGTAAGTTTGAGCAAGGTTCAATTTTGTTTTTTATACCTAGTAGCACAAATCATTATGCTATACAAAACGGATGTACACATAGACGCATGCACGACACGTTTATTAGTGGTTCAAAGGGTCCTAAGTACCTATATTGCGTGTCTGTGAATGGTGTCTACGTGAGCATTGCTCGAACGCGCAATTTTTGTAGTTTTCTAAATCTGTGCTCGTGTTGGTATGATTTATGCTAGTAGCTAGTGAATCTATAATATCGATATGAACTGCGGTTGCCAAACTTTTTTTGCTAAAGGCCGAACAAGGAGCCTTCATTATATAGATACCATTAATACCTAATAGTAGTAGTAGTACAAAAATAGGTCACGGGCCGCAGTTTGACAATCAAGGGTTTGGACAGTTTCAGTTGGTCAACGTTAAAACGGTACGGGTTTCTTCTATGGCTTAGAACATACCTATTCAGCAAGAAAACGACAACGTTTGAAAGCTGACTCATCAAGAGAATGGCAGCTTGGTAGGCTTTGCGAAATTATAATGATACTCCGTTGGCGTTTGATATGGAATTATAATCCTACAACCATTTTTTGGCGCGTTACAGAGACAGCGCCTTACAATTTGCCTTACCTGTAAGGCGCTGTCTCTGTCACCCACATGCCAAAAGATCCTTCTAGAGGACTTTAGTTTTAATGACAACCCGCATAAATGCCAGCTTTGTTTATTTTTAGCAAGGAGTAGCAATTCTACATATATTCTCGGAGAGTCCAGTATAGGTAGGCGTTTCGGAATTATAATGTTTCGGAATTATAATGTTTCGGAATTATAATGTTTCGGAATTATAATATTCCGGAATTATAATGCTGGTTACAGTACGAATGATTTAATAAATCGTGTCTATTGATCAAAATTACAAAACCTCCCACAATGCTAATCACCGAGACTAGTTAGGTACTACTGTATCCTGTATCTAATACCACCTTTATACTCCACTAGCTTCCGCCCGCAGGCTTCGCCCGCGTGGAGTTCGATTAAACTTCACCCCCCTATTTCACCCCCTTCGGGGTGGAATTTCCGAAAATCCTCTCTTAGTTCTCCCCTACACTCCCCAAGGAACATACATAGATACATACCAAATTTCAGCTTCTTCCGTTCAGTAGTTTCGGCTGTGCGTTGTGTGTCAGTCAATCACTCAGTAACGCAAGAGTTTTTACCACCTATTACTCCATTCGTTTTCCATCTTGAATTCGTTATAATTGCACGGCACACAAATACTGGCTTTCCGCCAGTTCGATTGTGGTACTAGATTTAAGATTGAAAATAAAATTAAGGAGCCACACCAAATTAAGCCAACCATATCGATACCACTACTGTTCACTTTATAAAATACAAGCTGTGCCCGCAACATTCGACGCATAGGAGTGTTTTTCTGCGTAAATCCCGATCCCGCGAAAATTCGGGGAGAAAAACTACTAATGCCATGAACATGTATGTCCACAATATCTTCAGATAAAAGTCCCGTAAAGATTAACTCGGAAAAACAGAAAGACAGACATACAGACAGACTGACAAACAAAATTTTGTAATTCGTTTGTTTGTGTTTTAGTATCGTGTAAATAATTATTATGCACTTGAAAACAAAACATAGTCATTTTGAAATCACAGATAGACACTTCAATTTTATTTATATGTATAGATGTAGTTGTATAGATATCAAGGCCAAGACCTATAACAATAAAACCGATCGTAATAGCCGATAAACTACAATATAACGCTTTAATGAAAACTTCAAAGCAACTTCACGCCCGATACTAAACATCATTAATCCAATCATTAAAAGATTGATCTTTTATTATTCAATAGATCGACTTTATGATTGATTCGAAGTCTTATTAACTGGTCGCTATAAAATGTATCTTACGGGTATTAAGATTGAATCGTTACTTTTTGTTGTGATAAAACAATTGATGTTTTACACTTAGTTGAAGACGTGTAGTAACAATAAGTTGATCGGATTACAATGTACTTCTTTTTCGTTGTATTAAAGAGTTTTGTAGTAATAAAAACAAAAGCAAGTCACGTTTTTTTGAAACGGAAGTAGCGTAATACGTTTCCTTAAAAAGGAAGTTGTGTACGTGTTCTTATTTTAAACCGTCATTGCTAAATAATTAACCACAGTAGCAATAAATTTAAGTATTGTGGAGTACGGGAATGGTACAGTAAAATATTTTTAATTATTTGAAATATTTTCCTCTCGACTTTAAAGCTTGGGTGTCAGAAAGCCAGGCAGTTAAAGTCCTACTACCGTTCTTTAACCAATTGAAGTGTTATTATGGGCACGCATATGACAATCTTCAAAATATATGAAGCGAAGTTTGTAGTCAGTCCGCTAAGATCGGGTGCACTCATATTCTTCACCTAAGGGTGCACCTTAGTGCTCAAATAAAATTCGAAAATTTGTTTGAAGTTCATTCATAATTACTTCTACGCAGGCTTGAGCCGCAGGCAAAAGCTTTCTAAAACTAAATGAAATCAATATAGGATAGGATTAAAGCTTTAATAAAAGCACACTTTTATTTCCTGTACTGGTAGTTCTGAATACGACGGACGTCACACAATGACAAAATATCACCACCACCACTTACATTAAGACCGCGATACTGCGACGCTGAGAATTGAACCAGAGGTCCTTCAAATATAAATCCTATGTATATAACGACCATTACAGTATATGTAGGTATAGGTCGCGAAAACTAAATAATCAAAGCAAACTTTAACATAAAAGATATAAAAAAACAGAAAGTGCTGTGAACACCATGATTTCTCCATGCTGACCTTGATGACGCTGATGGGTTTATAAATGCAGTAATCTTGAGTTTTTAAATAGCTTTTGCAAGGTTTCTTTGAAAGAACGTAAAGTACTAGCCCTTTATAGAACGGAAACTATATATATAGGTACACCTTTGGTATCTTTCTGAGCAGAGAATAAACTATTAATAAAAGTAATACATAGTTCCGCATGTACCTATGTACCTTCATGAGTTCTTGCAAAAAAGAAGTTTTGAATAATATATTATTCAAGTGATGTCGATTTATATTTCCATAGTATTTTATTTGACGTTATCAGTAAAATCGGAATTCGGGGTATACTCGTAGTGAGACGGGTGACAATGGGAGTGGGAGCCAACGGGAAAAACCCGTAGGTACGTATCTTGATGTAAAATAAAAGCAAAATGCTAACATTAAGCGAACAAAGTCGCAGGTGTAGAAGCCGTTATTAATTTATCTATGAAAGCTAAACATAATATAATATGTAATTGATCAAATTCTATACAAGGAAAACTATACAGTGGATCTTGGATTGGAGAGTTGGTTCATAATTAAAAAAAAGATACGTCAGTTTAAAAAACCGGCCAAGTGCGAGTCGGACTCGCACACGAATGGTTCCGTACCAGTATGTATAAAAACGCTGAAAAAAATCTGGTCTGATGTATTAAAGCCTCACTTAAATATTTAACTGTTTTATTGTAGCCACATATTACGCACAACGCCATCTCTTGAACCGAAAGGTAACTAAACTCTCGCTGAAGCGTCGAAAGTATGGGCGCCCACTTAAATATTTACTTTATTCTGTTTTTAAGTATTTGTTGTTGTAGCGGCAACAGAAATACATCATCTGCGAAAATTTCATCGGTGTAACTTACGTAATACGGTGTAATTACGGTTCTTGAGAGAAAGCCTGGTGACATACGGACGGACGGACTGACGGACAGCGAAGTCTCAGTAATAGAGTCCCGTTTTAGCCTTTGGGTACGGAACCCTAAAAATCACTTGTATTTTCGGAATGTGGCTACTAAGGAACTGATAGCCTGAAGCGAAACGAGGGCGAGTTTACTAGTGTTTAATAAATTCCATTAACAAATTTGTTAATCTATACAACGCTGCCCGAACACTTTCCGCTCAAATTGTTTATGTTAGTTTAAGCAAATTTCTAATAAATTCCAAACCTTTCTTGAGGTTTTCTCTCAAACTTCTAGAACATTGACGCTTAATGAGGTAGCTGACTAGCTGACTTAAGAAGAAATTTCAATCAATGTCGTGAGGTCGGGAATCTAGATGGTTTTAAAGAGGACGATAGTTTACACAATCTCAATAGAATAAAATTATATGTTCCTCCAAAATTTCAAATCGGATAAGCTGTTTGTTTGTTTTGGAGACAAGCGGGAACAAACTGACAAAAAATCTTAAAAACTTACATATACCTCTAGTTTTATCAAATATCCCCAATAGTTTTTCTTAAAACTAAATAAATAAATAAAAATTCAGAAATAAAAATATTTGTACGATTGTGCATGACAACTGAAAGTAAGGGTGTTTCCAAACCAATCGATCGATGTCATCAATCGACGATTGATCGATTAATATGGTAACACCGAATTCAATAACAAACACAATTTATATACGTAACAACACCAAATAAACGGTTAAAGGTACGTTTAAGTCCTCATTTCCGAAAGGCAACTTTCCTTTATACAAAATGCTGCTTCATTATTTAGATAACTTACAAAGAAAATGAGCTCCAAACGAAATTAATAACGGGGAGTACAAATTTGGAATTATCGCACCAAACTTCGAACGCTTACTTGAAGTTATCTTGCGAACCACACTTTGTACTGCGTACCTTTGTTTTTTATATTTGTTGGTCTTGCAATGTATGTAGGTTTATTTTTATTTTGTTGTTTAGAACAAAGGCTCTGTCTTGTAGGTAAACGATTATACCTATGTTGCTTCGATGTAAAATTAAAAATTTACAAAATTAAGCTTAATTGTGTTATTTATAAAAATTAAGTTTAATAAACTTGTTGTAGTCGGTTATTTTTTGTAAAGAATTATTTTAACTAAGTACGTGCATGTTAAAATCTGATAATTAATCATCTGCCCCCTTTCAAAAATATTCTCAAACGTGTCTGAAGTTACTCAATCAGCACTTGAATAGTGTAATAGACAATGCCCTGTATCCCTCATATATTATTTGTGAGAGAAGAACGGCTTGTAAGCAGCAGACTTGCTCACTCCCTGATGGCTTGGTTGAATGGTCGAATCCATTATTATCATTATAATTATGACATCCTTTCATTGTGTGGCATTAATATAGCGGTTTTTTAAGCTTAGTGCTTCACATAGTACGGAAACATCAGATCAGCCGTTCTACCACACTTGTTATCTCAATATACCAGTTACATCGGGAGTTTTCTCGTTTCTACAAAGGTTCACCTAACAAATTACAAACATGCACGAGTACCCACTAAATTAAAGTTTGTGGCTCAGAGGAGGGTAGCTTGAGGCTATTTCCTCTCTCTGGATAAGTTAGTAGGTAAAATAAATTATTCGTCTGAAAAAATAGGAACACGATTAAATAATGCGAGGTGAATTGTTGGAACTAAAGTAACATGACAGAATTGAAGACCGTCGAGTGAAAGTTAAAAACATTGGAAATTAAAATAAGCTTGTCATCATAAAAAGTGACTATATAAATATAGAATGTCGTAATTATTTGATAGGTGTTAGGAACTAACTTCACAGTTTATGAAAAATAGTACATTTACCACGAACAGACACTGATCATCCGAAATGACTTATCATCTCATATCTGCATTACCTTCGCAAATAACAGTTCCACTGCTGGAATCGGGTCTCCTCTCACAATTTTTGAGGGTATAGAACATAGTCTACCACGCTGACCAAGTACAGATTGGAAACTCCACATACCATGGAGAACATTAAGGAGAACTGTCAGGTGTTCCGACTGTCCGACGGTTTCCTCACAACGTTTTCCGTAACCAAGAAAGGTAGAGTAATCAAAATCTTCAGAGTAAGACTGACGCGACTTGTAACTTTAAAATTAGTTCTAATTTTTTAATAGCGTTCGAAGTTCGATCGGGCGTTACTCGTTGATTGTTGGGTGCGGGACTGAATTAGGCGCGAGCTTCCGTTTCGTTCGAAGCTGAGGTAATATGGCAAAAGCTTTGATGTTTTAAATGTCTAGATGGAACATCGAATCCGCACAAACGTGTCAAAAATTGTGGTTATTAATTGTTACCTCAAATCAAGCAGTAGATATCAAGATGATAATCGGATTTACAGCAGTATCACTTGTCCGAAAGTGGCAACATTACCTGGCCATAACATTAATTACTTACTGAGCAGATTCCTAAAGTTTGTGTTGACAGACACTACGTACTATAAAATTTAATATTTTATTTACTCGGTGATAAAATATGTTCACGGCGGATCATACGCAGTTTAAGTTTCAGTCTTCTGCGGGTTGACGTGCGGGTTGCGTAGACGATTAGTACAATACGGT
>DWJQ01001216.1:0-11487 GCA_018248915.1 Hesperia meskei straton
CCCCTGATAGTTATTTTGGAAATATATTTAATGTACAGAATTGACCTCTCTACAGATTTATTATAAGTATAGAATAACTGTTCCGGTTAAAAGCGTGGAATCGGCTCCACGCCCTGTTTTTAAGACAACCATGGCAGTCCTCATGGCAGCAACACATCTGTGAACGAATTAGGAAGAATTTTCCTATATACCTGAATTACTTCGATTCAAGTCTAAAGGAGTATTTTAATATAGAATTTGAACGTGCATCCCGAGGTAGAATATTATATAGCAAATTTTGAAGAAGATACCTTAACTTCACGCTAGCGCTCTGAATTCCATTCCAATGGAATATACGTTGAAAAGCTATTGATGGATGAAGTTGCAGCCAATAAATAGTTTAGTTGGCGTAAACTTCCACAACGCTTCAACTTAGTTACCTCGAAAATTAATATTATGCATTTCGAGAGTTCACGTTGTTTAGAACTAACGTACCTACCTACCTTCAAGACGTTATATGTGTATAATATGTTCTGTTCGTCTGGGATTTCCAAGCATGGGTTATCAATATTACCTACTTGACTTATAATTGGCTTGGCCCACTTGGCCAAAAGTATTTAATAGACTGAGAGGCGAACGTAATAGCAGACGAGCCACCTGATGGTAAGTCATCGTCACCTATCGACACGAGATCACTTCGCAGCTCCAATTCAGATTGATTGAGAAGTTTAAGCCAAGTGATGGGAATTCAGTCTTCAGCTATTACTAGCGGTCTTTCATCAAATTACTGAAGGCGCTCGAAGTTTAGCTCAAACGATTACTTGTAATTGACACAACCTTCGGGCTTTGACGACTATACTAACTATTTATTTTGTTTACCCAAATCTAAGCTGAGATAGCCTAGCGGTTTGACTGTTAGTCTCCCAAAGGACAGTGTCGGAGTTCGAACAGATCGATGTAATTTGAACCAATAAAGCTTTCCGTCGCTCTTTACAAAGATTTGTTTAGTTTTAAGAATAAATGAAACTTCTCTTCTTTGCTATAATAACCGTAAATTTAAAATTTTAATACCCTCGAATAACATAAATTTTATGCCAAAAAAATACATCATTTTCTAAAAGAGTTCTTTAAAAATGGTGCAAAGATTTCTACCAAACATAGCTAAGAACCACCGCGCGCAAGGTTTTCGATTCAAAAAACCGCATTCGAATCGGTTCATCTACTGGAAGCTACGAACAGTCTCCCTCGGACAGACCTTCTTTTTAGGTTGGGGGTTAAACACATAGAATAGAAAGAAAGAATGAACATGATCTATGATTTTTTACAATCTACAAATAATTATAAACCAAAACTTCTTCGTATATTAACGTTGTTTTCACTATACATAATGTTACATTAACCGAGCCTAGCGAACGAGTTATTGGAGCGAGAGAATTCATTAACCTCCCGGCAAACGATCAAAGCAATTGAGGAGGATCCTGCTTTATGAACCGAACGGACTGTCATATACTAGTGAGCAGGTAAATAAGTGTGTTGCTAATTAATAATTTCTTTCTCCGTTTTACATGTTTCGCCCAAAGATAGTTATCTAAAATACAAAAAAAGATTACACACACTGCCTTAATTATCCTTTAGAATTAATTACTATTTATTTGTCTAAAAAAATATTATTGTTAGCGCATCTTAATAAAAAATTATTTTATTTTATCTCCAATTTCCAACGTTGCTGATATAAAGGTAAGGTAACGTATTTGGCATTTATGGTATTTGTAGACAAAATCTATTCAACGGTTTATCCCCGATTTCCGCATCTATACTGAATGCTACTATCGCTCTAGAAAGGATTTCTGAAATCCCCTTTTATTTTAGTACTCCCATTTTCACGTCCTAGTAACTTATCTAGTCTAAAATAACACATTTGCGATAGTAACGACCCATGTGTTCCATATAGCTGAATTAATTTTATTGCTTCGACGACTCCACTCGCCCTTAACAGATAAAAACGTTCGACGTTTTATCGCTAGGTACTTAAATATAGTCGATAAATCGCGTTTACAACGTATAGAGATTTATCTCAGCTAGATTTTTGATGGTGAAAATGTGGTTGTAGCGTTTTATGGAGAAATATTGCTATTGGGTCTGCGTTCTGACTTCGTGTACTATTAATTTCAAGAACTACAAGACGTTACTCATGAACTTTTATTCACACAAACGAATAGAACTATGATAGAACTTTGACGATCCTGAAGCAATGGAGAACAAGCCGGATCGCTGTTCCGATGGTCCTGGGTTCGATTCCTAGCGAGGCGAAAATTTGAATGATTAGTTTTCCATTCCCGGTCTGGGTGTGTTCTTGTCTTGTGTGTTGTCCATGGCACCCACGACAAGGAATCCTAGTGTGGGGCTATGAGTGTGTAGCGTAATAAATGACGTGTAGCGTTATTTATCACAATAATCCCGTCAGCGTTACTGGTTGGCAAGATGTGAACTAAACGTCAAAAGTTCGAAAAGATAGCATCTTCTGTGACCTAGAAAGAGCAACTTCTCCAACACAATAAATCATTAGCATAGTGAAACAGAAGTAAGACAGGTAGGATGGAAAAGTGTTCGTATGGATGTTTGCGGGCTTCTTCCGCTGAACTATAATACTAAACCTTTTTTATTTTCACTAGAATGTATATGTTTAGAATCTGACTACAGAACTCTAATCCTTTCTATCGATTTAGCTTCAAAACTGACTTTGTTTTATGTATAGTTACCCTCCTTCCCTTTTTTTCTCCCGAAAATATCGGGGCGAATTTCCAATCATCCTTTTTTATTACTCACCTACCCTATACAAGGAAGCTGAAAGTAGTTTGGGTTTTGCGCTGATATGTCAGTCAGGCATTAAATCAGTTTTCCTTTTCAAATCTTATAGGTACTAATACTAATAGGCATATAAAGCTGTAGAAGTTGTTTATTTGTTTGAATGGGCTAATGTCAGGAACTACTGGTTCGATTTGAACAATTCTTTTTGTGTTGGATAGTCGATTTGTCGATGAAGGCTATAAGCTTTTGATCATCACGCTACGACCAAAAGGAGCCGTATTATACTATGTAAGTTTCCCATAGCGAAGCGAAGGTGTCTAGTAGTATACAATGTTTAGATTAAATTTTTTTGAAGGAAAGGATGTTAGATGGATTTGTAGACTTAATTATAAATTTAAACGTGCATTATGACACTCTTGAACTTGGGTTTTACGTCGATACAAAGGTCAAACTCCATTCACCTTGCACGTTATTTATGATTCGTATAATTTGCATATGACTACTGACCCTGACGATACACCTACACACTTTGTACCGTGAGTCAAAACACTAACTAAGATTATAATCTTATTTAAACGGTGTAAACGTTAGCATGTGTCACACGTCATTATCTATGTATATGTAATTCTAAGCATCATTTAATTTTAGTGGGGTTGTCGATGACGTTTTTGGAATTACCACTTGATTTGTTCATAAATTCTGTACATGACCAATTTTTGATAAAGGTGTATCTACTTATATAGCATTTTTATGTAATCAAAGTAGCAAACGAGCACAACCCTTACGCTGCCGCCCATGACAAATATAACGTCACATAATGAGTCAAATGGGGATGAAAATGGTTATTATAGTTAACATATGGTGTTAAAACATTAGTAAACATGAGGATATCGTGTCGCTATAGGGCACGACTATCATCGGCCTTTCGTTGGTCAGTTTGTTAATAAGTATGAGGTAAGTACATCGTATCTTTATCTTAACCCATCATGGTCCACTATTGAGCACGCGTCTCTTCTCAGATTAAGAAAACAAAAGCCGTAGTCCACCACGCTGGTCAAAAGGGCCAAAAGTGCGGATTGGCGGACTTCACACATCATTGAGTTTTGTTTCCTTCACCGTTAGTAGCAAGTAACATTTAAATGCTTAAAACGCACATAACTTCGAAGAGTCAGAGGTGTGTGCACTGGGATTCGAACCGGGACCTTCTGTACAGGAATACATAGGATAGGCCGAATTCTTAACCACTAAATTATCATCGCAAGTACCGTATATTATCGCTATACGACACAATCCCGAGTCTCAAGACGTCAAAAGCATGTCGAATCCGACCCCGTCATCGTTCATAAAGGAAGACAGCGCTATCTGTCTCGCACAACGTGGGGTCAACTCGTCGAGATTTGTCTTATGAAATATTAATGGCGAGGTTACGTAGGTACTACGTTCTAAGCTTGCAGTCGACGTAGATCGTTTTATCGCCAATCATGTTATTATCAACTTACGCTTCTTTTGAATCTATTGAACTAAACAGTGACAAGAAATCGTGCCATTGTCTTAAATTTACCTCTACCTCTACCTCTAGTCAATCTACAGGAATATAGAATCTACACCTATATCACATGCATACCTAGGTATTATAAAAATATAACTGATCTGTACCTACCTGGCACCTACCTGGTAACCTACTGCGAGGGTATGTGTGTGTAGCGTTTTGACACATAAAAGATGATGAATTTTTTTCTAGTTATGTATCTACTTGCCTTTTTAAAAAAGTAGAAGCTTACTATAATTATGCCTATTTGTGTGCTTAAATTTGGATACACTATTTTGGTTTTAGCTTTAATGTATTCGTCAGATTCACTCTAAATTAAACATTAAATTTGTATTATTTCAATCAATTGATAAAAAAGTATATATAAATATATAAATCGAACATTTATTCGACCAAGTGTACTTGGGTATCATATTTCTCGAAGCGAACCGAGGGTTGGTTTACAAGTACAAAATAAAAATATAGAGAGAGATCTTGAAACATAGAGAGAAAACGATAAAACTATCCCGTTTAAGTAAGTACTAAAGACGGTTCGTTAAGCGAGAGATATGTAGGTTAAGTAGTTTCAGATAAACGGCATTATTATGGTAGACATAGAATGTAATGAGAGGAGCGGCTATCATGCCCGAAAATTATGCAAGGCATTAACATTACTTCATAGCTTATTGCGACGACTTTGTAGCCCATTTGGAAGACATTGCTGTGCCTATACTCTGTTTGAATTCGATCTGGAATTCGTTATTATTGCATGGCACACAAATGCCAGCGTTCTGACAATGCGATTAAGGTACATTTAATATTGACGGCGTTATCTAAACATGCCCTTTGTAACATTTTGTGACAAGCTCAATAGAACTGTGAGCACAGATAATAAGGTTGGTTTTGGCGGAGAGTGGCAATCCCATATGCTCGGCGTCCCAACTTTAGTGCTATACACACATAGGGGCTATACCTACACTACACTGATTTTCACGCATCGTTTTTTAAATCTCCTCCAAACGCCTTACAAACAAAACCCCAACCTCCTAAAAATCTCCCGCCAACACCTAACTAACAAACGAACCTCCTCTTAAAAATCTTGACTAAAATATAATGTAACTTTAACTATAAAACATTATTCAACAGTAAATGATACTAACTTATAATTATAACCAGAAGTGTTTTCAACCTAATGCTAAAAATAAGACAACTTAAACTCAGTCATAATAATTATACATAGATTTTAGTAATGGATTATCTTAAGTAACTTGTTAATTTTTTCTTCATTGTAAAAACTAATTCTTAGTTAAGAGTTCTTAAAGTCGATATTTGAGTGGGCTTGAGCAGGATTGCCTAGCTTCCCCGCTATCCATATCTTCCTTGATAAGAAAAGCTCCTCATTACATTTATAGACCTTCATTTGAGCCCCAAAGTAATTAATTAAGTATATCTATAAGGAGGCATCATCATAAGCCATTACTCTGCAATGCTTTGAGCGTATAAGTGTGTAAAATTTTATTATTATTACCATGATTTTGGGCAAAAGGAAGATACATTTTGTTATTATTTTTGATAACACAAGGGGCAAATTACAACAAAAAATACATTGATAAAATATTTTGCCTGTCAAATGAAACTACTGCATTAACCCACTAATACCCACTACTAAGCACGGGTCTCTTCATCATTGTATGCTAAGAGCATACTCCACCACGCACTGCTTTAATACGGATTGGTGGAGGGGTTAGTCGCCAATCCAAGTGTGATATGACTTAGGATTTATGTATGTATTGGTATCGGCCGGGACCGACTGAACCGTGAAAGAAATTTACACACTAGCAGCCACCCATAAAATTATCGATTCACACCCATTGTAACCTATGTAACTCGATCGGTCACTTAATATGTTAATTATATGTTAATATGTTAGTATTTACTACCAAAAATCTCCTTTTAGTTCTTCCCTACACTCCCTTACGTACAACAGTTTTAGGGGTGCGTCAGAAGTCCGTCTGTCAGTCAGTCACTCAGTAACGGTAGTTTTATATTGATTAATTATCTTATAGGATCGTCGCAAGCCGGCGCACCAAGTTATGAGAGCTTCGAAGAATGAAACCTAATATACGCAAGTACCTTTAATTCAAATAAAAAGTTAAATAATTTTAACACCAACAAAACATAAGAAATTATATTAAAATTATAGCAATATAAGGAATTATAATAAACATTCAGATACGTGCCTATAAAATTTTAGAGTATTCCTCGATGCCCTCGAATTAAATCATCAGCGCCAGACTTGCTAGCAATAGAAAGACTTTAATTTTAAAATGAAAATCGTTTCACAAGAGACAGAGGCATCTCTGGTTACGAGTAAAAAATTGGCGTCAAACGTAGAACCTACGCCTGTTTAAAATTAAAATTTCACTAAGACCACAAAATGCCGCGCATAGATTATGCACCGATCAATTCACCGCGCAGGATGAACTCTAGCCACTACTTTGGGATAATTAGAATACTGATTTTGCACTTTCTCGTCGCCCCGACGTGAATGGTACAGAATTTGCATGCTTTTACCGTAAACACCGTAATTGAGTACTTCGCAAACGGATGTAATGAGATTATACGATACGTAGTTACATTAACGATACAAAATGCTCTTAATCTACCTACTATTATGAAGATTTATATGAAAACGGACCGATACGATAAAATAAATAAGTTCAAAGTAAAGTAAAATTTATTTTAATTAATTAAAGCGGTAATGTAGACACGTGGCAGCGTATCCGACAAGTACGAAGAAACGCGACACCGACAGTACCATTTTAAGCCACATTCTACTAAGTACTCCCTCCCTGCCTTAATAGCATAGCTCAAATAATATTGTTACCACACGCTGTCCACACGCATGAATCTCCGTTTAAAATTTAATATTTCATAATAAAATTTTATGTTGTTTTATATTATTGACGTCCAAAATTATGATTTTTGTCACTCACTGATTATAATATCAGGATTACAGTACACTTTCGGACGTAGTTTCAATTTTCAATATTAAGAAGCACGATACAAGTTGTACCTATTTTAATGAAACTGGACGACATCATGAATAACTTTATGAATTTTATGATCTAAGAAACTTTGAAAGAACTTGGTATCCGTTTAGATAACACTTCTTTTGCGGCTTTTCACGGCTGCTACGCATTTTTTACTAACTTTGCTTTCATTCAAGTTTATATTTTCAGTAGAACAAAACTGTTTAAAGTTCCCAAACGAATGAGACAAATATCGACCGCAGAACGCCCACTAAAGTATTAATTAATGTGAACTAATGAGTGATGTAGGATAAAATTAATTATTTCAGTAACAAAAGCCTTCGATTATATCCGCACAATGCTTTTTGGCTACTATCACAAACAGTTGTCACATAATTATTTTATTTAATTATGTAAATGTTCACGCTTATACATAATTGGCACTCTCATCAATCTAGGTAATGTTATTGCTTTTGTTTTCCGTTTAAATACTATGTGATATTACGTAAGTTAAGTTCATAACCGCATTACTCAAAATAAAATTGCATAAAATTATCCATACCAATATTATAAATGCGAAAGTCTGTCTCTCTGTCTGCCTGTAACGTTTTCACGGCTTAACCACCTGTCCGATTTGGATGAAATTCGGAATGAAAATAGTTGAAGACCCAGAGTCACACAGACTACTTTTTTTAAAAAAATCAACCCCTACAGGCTTGAAATAGGGGATGAAAGTTTATATATACGAAAAATCTAAACCAATTAACTGATTGTTATGAATGAACCCTGACTCTTAACGTTTCGCGATATAAATTAATACCACGCGGGCGAAGCCGCGGGCAGAAGCTAGTGTAAATATATTGTGAGTGGTAAAACATAAAAAAAACAAAAACTTCAATTATATTAATTCAAGGTCCAGAATTCTGGTGAGAAATAAAAAAGCCGAGATACCAGAAATCCCAGTAACCTACATAAACCATTGCTATTCAAAATAAATGTGCATCGTTTCAATCATTTGAGTACCTATGACTGCTTTAAAACTCACATGCCTGGTTGACCCGAACATACACAAAATACTGCAAGAAATAAAAGCTTTTAAAAATGAAAAATAACAGCACCAGTACACAGGTACATAAAGAGAATCCTAAGCGAAACACCATATTGGCGCCATTTGTAACCAAACAGAACGTTGCTTAAAAAAGCAGTGCCATTTTAAAAGCGCTGCCTAAAATTCAACCCATTTCAGAACATTCGACGTAAACATTTTGCGGAGATTACAAAGGGTCACTGGCGTATGTATATCTACGCTACGCTCACGGCGTTTATTATACCCGCTGGCGTATCGCTAGTCGTGTAATATGGGACAATTTGTGACGTCACAGCTGTGGGATATCATTTCTATCCTTTCTATCTATTGACTGGCTTATAACTTGACTTTAATACCAGAACTTGTAATATCATAACTCACTTCGCAATTGGTTTTCAAAATAAAACCGCTCAAATGCAAATCGAAGTTGCATTAGGCATTCTGTTTTATGATCAGTTACAATATTGGTATTTGTCAAGGCTCCACCAACCCGCATTGGAGCAGCGTGGTGGAGTATGCTCTAGGCTTCCTCAATATTAAGGAGAGACCCGTGCTCAGTAGTGGGCCATTAGTGGATTGTAGCTTTTTGGTTTTTTTAACTTGTCTATCTATCAAGAATGATAATTATAACTAAAGACTTTGAAATCGTTTCATGGAATATTTTTTTAATATTCCTATTCTATGTCTTTATTTGGATATTATGCAGCATATCAATAGGTATTAACATATCTGCAAGCTACTAAGAGATTAAGAATTTTGCAATTAAGAGAATCTTTGAGATAAAATAAGGTTTTGATAAGACCATCAGACTGGTTGAATCTTATGATATTGCCTATCAGTTGGTCACCAAAATACAACAAGAACAGAGAATGTACGCTTTATCCTATGGTAATATGGAGCATGGAGCCCCTTATACTCCAATATCTTTGCAGTATAAACATCGGAACGGAATAGAGGTAAAGTAATGTCAAATAAGGCTAGGATTCCTTCTAACAATTCAACCTAATGGGAAGATTGATAATCTGAATTGAAGACAGAAGCTCGGAAGATAGGACTTCCAAGAGGTAAAGAGTTAGAGGAGTATAAAGAGGGGAGAGTATAGAGGGTTATAAAGTGGATTTGTCTGTAAATAAACCGAAAAATGCCAAATAAATCGACGTTCATCCAGTAGTTAAAAGAAACGGAATCCGATACACGAAGTGGCCGCAGCGGTGAATATTAACACGTTGTTATTGTTACTGTCGCCACTTAGCGAAGCTGCGGCGCCTCTGTCACCCGACACCAGCCGGTAACGAGACGCGACCCGCGCCGATATCGCCCCTCGCTCCAGGGAACAAAACTCAAAATCGCAAGGAACGTTCACCCAGCAGAAGTTCGTCACCTAAAGCTTGACAGAAAAAAACCTCATTTCCTTCAACGCGTTGGAGTAATCGAGAAGCTTGTAGACGTTACTAGTTAATAATGTGTTAATTTTCACGAACTGTATCCAATGTTTAGGAACACATCTGGGGCTTTGGGTTTCGTTTGAGAAGATCCGAAAGGAACCGCTCAAAGGATGTTTGCTTTTAAAACGGCAACACTTGGAACATTGAAACACTGCATGTAAATACGAGAGGATACTGTTTGACGAAGATTCACCTGATGGGTTCTGCTTAACCAATTAGATACCTAAAGAATATATATTTTCAATCGGGATTCTTTCAGATTCGATGAGATTATTTACGATACTGATAATTTTCTAATTATTCCAGTTAGTTATCTGGGTTAATGTCTACATGACCTGTGCGATGGACTGCTAGTTCAACATCAGTTTAACAAAATGTAACAACTATAGAATAAACATACAAGTAGAATATCGATTATAAAAACCTAACCTAGATAAGTTAAACTCCATGGCGAGTTATAAAATATTGATGTTTGTTTATATAATAATGGTTGCCCGGAGCGGAATATTGTGGGGATGAATAATTTATAACTTGTTGGCAATTCGCTTTTATTTCCGTTATATAACAACAACGACCCAACCCCTAATTTTCAAATTAAAAATGGCGGCGGTCTAAACAATGGAAGGCGAAACGACCATCGGCGTGCATTGTTTTAAAAACAATAAAATGGCGCGGCCATGATGGTGAAAATGTCAAATCTACACGCGAATTCCACCCCGCGGCGTTCCAAATATGAAATTCCCGCACAGAAATGGCGGCGAAGGCAATTTTTACAAATGGCTGCCGGGTCCCGCCAGTCAGGTGGTTTGTTTTGGCTTTCAGACGCGGGTTCGCACCACTGCGCGTAGTACTCGCGGAGTCAGTGCCGTCACAGCTCAGTAGTGCGGTTAGTGCTCTATCCCACTGCCAGCTACGTACCGCACGCACTATAGACAAACAGTCAATCCTTCCCACGACACGACGACCATGCCGAGAATGAAATACGTCCGAGTAAGCTATTCCGTTCACTGTTATATTTCCATGTCGACCTCTCTGATTTGCATTTAGCGGAATAATTTCTAAAACCTCACGTTTTACCTAAGCAAATATATCTCCGCGTGTCGAAGAGGTGTCATGTCGATGGGGTGCGAATGGGAAACTGTGTTTAGTGTAGTGTGTTAAAAGGTCGAGTTTCCGTTGGGTTTCGGAGCGGCATATGATTTATGTCATCCGCTGGATGGAGCCTGCGCGGTGACGTTTGGCGTTTGGCGGATTCATTACTGAGACAATGGCGGCGCGGGGGTCGCGGGGGGCGCGGAGGGAGCCCGGGGGTCCGGAGGGTCCCGCGCCCCGACCACCAGCCACTTTCTAAATCACCGACATGTATTGTTCGATATTAGGTTCTAGACGCTGAGACTATGTTTTCATTTTGAAATGCGCCGTTCGTCATTTCACGAAATTGCCCTCGAATGTGTTCGAAAGCTGCACGCTTTCGTGAACACTGTGAAAAGACAACCATTGTCTTGAAGGAGCAACCGCATCCAAATTTTGGCTTATAGACTACAGGCCCATGTCGAAAATGGATGGGTCATATGAACCACCAGGTGATGTATATAGGACGATATAAGA
>DWJQ01001217.1:0-11483 GCA_018248915.1 Hesperia meskei straton
ATTTCGTAGACAGACGCTTATATGACATAATATTGTTATCACTGGATATCTAGATACATTATTACAACATTAAAAATCTCATATTGCTTCAAATACATTTTTATTAAGAAAAAGAAATTCGTGGTGGGCTAAAACCCCGCTACTGACCAGCCAAGTCTGCACTACTGTGTTTGGGTATGATAGGAGAGCTATGTGACAAGTTTTCAGCTTGCCTCAAATACCTACCCAAAATTGGTGCGAGCTCTTGGAGCATCTTATTTGTTATATTTATTGCAGCTTTAGGAAACAGTGACATAACTAAGGGGAGGATGTGGTGCGCTGAACTCGGTCAGCCACGGGTGTCACCAACTCAAGAGTGTCACCCAACCGAGTAAACATATAACTCATTAATACTAACCTAAAACCTTACTAGAAATTTAAACAGGAGTAAGTTACATACACAGGTGTCTGTGTTCGGGTGACACCTTGACTTCATTGACAGGAACGCCGTGCTAAGATTGCCTGTGCTGTGGTACAATTGAATACGACACATACCTATAGACAGGAATATAAAATGGTCATCTAAACATCAGCCTCACTGGGAATCTGACTACGCTAGAAAGAATCCTGCCGGTCGGCATTGTGACAATTTCCCTGATCAACTGTTGTGCTCTTCTCTCCAGAAGAATATCACTGGACAGAGTCTAATGAGCAACTAAACCAACAAAGTTTCACCGGTTGGTTTATCAAAAGCCAAGGTTAGATTATATGGTAATCTTTTTTCAAAAAGTTTCCATAAATTTGAATTGCTATACGATTTAATTCAACATTGACAAGTAAAGATAATGCAAAAACTATTTGTTAAATATTTTTCAAATTAATAAGGGACGATAACGACAATCAACAGCTTTCGAATGTAAAAAGGTATGACACAAAAAAGTACAGTCGAATAGAGAATCTTGAAGACATTTAAGAAAAAATAGGGCATTTCGTGAACAGGGCCTTTTGAGAGTTAAGGCGTGTTACGAATATGACCAAACAACTAAGCCATTTTTCCACCAATTCCCAAAGCGGTATCGTGGGGTATGCTATATGCTGCTCAGGTATAGATAGAGACCGATTGCTCAGTAGGTTAGAGTACCTGAATAGTACTCTACTCTTATGGGTTGAAACCCTGACGATTTTATTTGTTTCATTGCAACCCAAAGTATAGGAAACTTGCGTGATGTTACTAATTTTTAGTATGTTTAATAAGCGACTCGATGATATTAGGAAGAATTCATCTGAGACGCCAATGTTTTCGAAACAGATTATTTCGCTGGAACGCTCATTATTATAATTCATGAAAGTTTCACATAAATACATTATTTATATTATTTTTTCTTAGTTATACGCAAAGGTTGTTGGTAGGTGATTAAATTAACATAAAAACACGCAATTTCCGATTCAAACAGCCACTTCTAAGCAAGAAGAATTAAAATTTTTATTGAATCTGTTTAACTTTTTTTGCGAATAGCGTTAGTTTTCATAAAAAAAATGTACGTATTGTTAAACTTATCGGCTAAATCTCTAAAATTCAGAGACCTTATCTACTTATATTGTGTAAAACAAAGGTTTTTTTACCGTAAGCTTACGTTATTACAATATTTTGTTTTACAATTCAAAATACCGTTCACGTTATATTTAAACACTGTTTTTAACAGAGATGATATAACTTACCTAAATGGAATTAGTTCTATTAGTGCCATGCATCTAAGGTATACTTACCATTAGATGTGACAATTTCTAGTTGTTAGTCGACATGAAAATACTGACTTCAAGACATTGGGGCATAAGGTGATTCATCTATCTTTGAGTCCAAGCCGACCTCCCCTGTTCGTATTTAAGACTTGATTGTAGGGCTGACATCTAGCTACATACCTAGCTAACATAATATCGTCGGTACAAAAGTCAACTCGCCAATCTGCAAATGTCAAAATGTTCAGGAAGGGTAGGATTTTAATTAAAAAAGTGTGTATCGTTGTAAATCAGGGATTTTTTAAAATCAATTCAAGTTAATGAAGTTGTATACTATTGCCACAGATACAAGATTTTGCCACAATATGGGTTGTGTAAAAAATATTGGTGTCCAATATATGTATCTCAAAACTGCCAAAATTACACTTTGATTAGTTGACTTTTGTACCGACGATATATGCTCTGGCTAGAGTCAGCCACCGGAAAATTATACTTAATTTGGTACAATTTTTTGATGCGCTGAGAGTTATTTTTTTCTTCATTCCTCTTTATTGGCCGACAAAACATCGGTAATGAAAGCATCGTCAGGCATAGTTTGCTGATGTCCATGACAGGCCACCACCTACCATCTATGATCATCGCCACTTTTTATCTCCTCGTTATCAGCTAAAAAACTGATAAATACACAGAAAGACAAACCGATAATGCAATAACAGCTATAACATTTTTTCCGGAGTAGCTGTTACTTCGTTGCTTCGCCCGCTTGGAATTTTTGTTTTAGTTTAGTTTATCCCTTTCTCATCCCTTAAAGGGGAGAATTTCCAAAAAACCTCTCAAAATGCTATTCTACACACACTAGAACATGCATGCCAAATAGATTCTTGCGTTCAGTAGTTACGCGTAGTCTGTCAGCCTCTCACTAACGGAAGCTTTTATACTTATTTTAAGCTTATTTGTTATTTAATACATTTTGATAAATGTAATTCCATCTTAGTAACGTGTCCAAGTTGACGTTTACATTTTACGAAATCTTAAACTGTAATTAAAGCCGAGTACGTAAACTATTGTATTAAATTACGAGCAATGGTTTTGAATCAGACAATCCCATACTTTTCCCATGGCGTGACACTTTCGATTTAATTGTTACAACAATTAGGGGTTTTTACTTTATTTAGAACTGTAACAGAATTTGTTCGCGGTTACAACTTTCTTGTTAATGATCTGTTTCACCTACTTGAGTATCTTCTAAATATTTTTGTAGAGCTTTAATATTTAGTTTATTTATTGAGCTTTTTAAAAAAGTGACTTGCGTTTATTGGATTTGTTTCTTGGGTTTATAAAAATATTCGCGTTGAAATTCTTAAATTTCGGTAATATGTGAATTTAATTTAAAAACGTAGGATTTTTTAGGTTTTTTGAAGATAAAGGAGTTATCAGAATAATCTGAGCTTGTTGGTTATCTGAATTCTATTAAGAAACATGTTTCGACATTGCTATACTATGTACGAGTATATCAGAAATACGTTTCAAAAGCATCAATTTAATGAGCTTCTATAACTTCATCGTTTGTTTAAATTTAATTTCCAGCTTCGTTAGGTTACCTTATTATCCCAATATTGTTACTTAATATTAAATTTGGCCAGGACGATTTTGTCTGCAATTTGACATGGTTCGATGCCGGCCTGTACAGACAATTATTGTGACCGACAAAAATTTATTCTCTGGTCCTATGTTTAAGGTATTTACGTTTTCTATGCCTCCTCAGGAAACCATCCTTTTTTTATGGAATTAAGATAGCAAAGGAGAATGCAGCACCACCTTCCACTGCCGCCTATGACAACTGTGACCGACCCAGAACTAGACTCAATTGAGTCTCGTTCTAATTCGGTCACAGATGCGTTGCTACCCCTGAGGACTGAGATGGTCGCCTCTAAAAAAGTGTAACCGGCTCCACACCTTCCTATCCGGAACACAATTGTTCTTAAAACAATTATTACGCGGTAGGAATGGTACTAAGTACTTCCCCGGGTGAGCTCTAGGCCCTACCACCTATATAATACACCTTTCTGTAGAGATTCATGAATACTGCTATTCAAAAACATGAAAAGCTTCCCATATGAGATATGGACATATTTAGTGCTATTATTGTTTGTTCAAATTGATCGAGTGTTGTTAATTTTGTTTAGCATTAGTATAAAAATTCCTAAGGTATTATTTCCTGTGGTATTATTTTATAAAGGAATTTAGTATGCAGACTAACCGTAAAACTAAGTTAAGTGCTTCCTATAGCCTTTGCAGGCTTTAAAGCCCTTTGAAATAAATGTTTTTTTTTGGAAATGATACCAAGCTTCAAGAGCCTACCGGGAATAAAAATGCTTTTGCATTTGAAAATATAATCCAGAAACGTGACAACTTTCTGCACAAAGCCACAACCTACATCGATTAAAGATAACAAAATAAAAGAAATGCGAGGTTGTTGATAATCTTGACAAAACGATACTCTGTTGCAATTTAAACCCTGTGTTAAATGCGAGAAAGTTCATAGTTTTTTACCACACACTAATGATAATGGTGGATATGAAACAGAGCATGGAAATAATAAGAGAATGACACTTTGTTTTCTACTAGCCTACAGTGATAGTGTGGTGATAGTGTCATTGTTTGATGGTCAATCGTTGGTAAAAATGGACAACTTATCGTTGAAACGAGAAACAAGATAGCTCTATACCATATTAGTTAAATTATAGCTATTCATCATAATTCCGGTGATTTCGATGCTGATGACTTTAAAAATGAATTTTCAATTAGACCAAGGGCTACTTTAATCCTTTAAGTCTGTGTAATTCTCTTCATACCTAAGCTCTAGATATTTTTATCACTTATCAGCAGAAGAACACTTAAAAAAAAAACTTATAAGTCCACTTCTCGAATTTTTCAATTTTAATGGATCTGAAATTTTTTACGGTTTTTTTGCTCGAATCAGAGTTGAAAGTATGAAAATGAGACGTACGACGTACGTATGTATGATGTGTGATTCAGTACTTCAAGTAAATATTGAAAATTTAATCGAAAGTAACACGATATACAGCTCACAGTACAATGCCTTCCTATTAGTTGAATCTGAGTCCTGTGTATAGTTCATTCAAGTTCATGTGTAGACCTTTATTTAAATTGAGAGTTACAAAGGACACTAATTCATCGTAGCACTCATTAATTATCTGTTTTCATTGCAGGTACCCTCATGTCCATCGGTATGGGAGGTCTCGCGTTGTTGGCCGGTAAGGCTATGATGACCGCGCTCATGTCTCTGGTCCTATCAGCCGTCATCGGTCTCAAGAGCCTGTCATCAGGGGGCAAGTCCACTACTTATGAAATTGTGTCCAAACCCATCTACACTCACAGCCATTCACACTCCACAGCTCATGAAGACGTAGGTGGTTACGGACATTCGGGCTATGGAAGAAATTTGCAGTCGCGTTAATTTGTTAATATTTAGGACTGATTCATGGAATTTCATATTTGAATTTCGAATAATGGAACTCGAATCAAATATGAGTGATTACGATACTATTCAAATGAATCAAGCCTGAATTACGAATTGAAAAAAAAGTTAAAAAATGTTTGAACTCGTTCGATTTTTTTTAATTTTCGAACGTATTTTAACATTCAATGAATTTTTAATTTTATCGAATTGTTAATTGTGTGTATGTTGAGTTTTATATGATAGGTATTGTGTAACTGTAATTTATAATGTGTGATTTGTGTTGTGTGTGAATGTTTTAGCAGCGATTTTGTGGCAATAAATTATTTATTTATTTATTGTTTGTGTAAGCTCACCGTTTGTTTTTTTTATTTGTGTTACGTACATATGTATTATATCTTTATTTATTGTGATATTACATTCCAAATACATTTTATACCTATGTATGTACTCGTATGTATTAGATTATGTTTTAAGTAATTATGTGTAGCTATATAGATAGGTATCTATATATTTTTTTCAATTATTTACATGTTCAAGTATTTATGTATTTTTATACTTTTTATCAGTTTTTTCCTGTTTACTTTTAGTTTTTGTTTTTTATTGATTTTTTGTTATCGGTTTTTGCAATAATTATTAATTGTATTTTTAATTTTCTTTCCTACGTTATGTATTTATTTCATACATGTATTGTTTTTTTGGTTTTGTAATATTTTATAGCATTTTCGTCACCACAAATATCTAATATTCATTATCATTTTTATTTTTTTTATTTTCATAACTATGTATCAATGTATTAATTTTAGTTGACTTTTTGTTTTCGTCATTATACTTTTTTGTTGCTACCCTTTAATAGGTATGTACTGTATTCCTTTATATTTATTGTATTTTGATTATATAATATAAAATGTTCTAGTTCTATTTATTCCTTCTATCGTTGATAACTATCATGTATAAATTTTACTTACGTATATTAATTGTCTCATGTAAAAATGTATTGTATTACATAAAATTATTGTATTGTATTGTTGCTGTCTTAATATGAATTTATTACATTTACGATAATATTAATTCTATGCCTATGTATTATACCATTGTATAATATTTATCTATTTATTATTGTGCACGAAATTGTTATGAATAAATCGTTTTGATTCTAAAATGTGTTTTCTTATTTTTTCTCTTCAGCTAGTTTGAGTTTAAGGTCACTTTGAAATACATTTCTTTAAAGCAATTATGCAAAAAATGTATCAGGAAAATAAACAAGCACATACCTTACACTTATTAATAAACTAAGTAACTAATATTCTAACACCAATCTACTAACTGGACTAACCATCCTAGTCCCTTTGAGTCTAGTTCTGGGTCGGTCACAGTTGTTATGGGCGGCAGGGGAAGGGTGGTACTGCATGCTCGTTTGCTATCTTAATTCCATAAAAAAATTCTCGTTCTTCATTAAAAAAGATTTCCTAAGCCAAAATACGTTAAGAAGTGATATTTAGCTAAAGAGTTTTATTCAAGTGATTTGGATTAGAAACTGAGTTTTGAGGTTATGTGGGAATTAGAAATGAATTATCATTTGCATTGATTAAGAGGAACGTTGTGTGAGCTGGCTCACTTGAGAATTCTCCACAAAGTTTCCTTTCATTTGAATATAGGTTAATGTGAAATTGTTGGGAAAAGGTGTCGCGAGGTCTTTTTGCCGTCTATAAAGTAACATCTAGTCTAGATCAGACTCTTTTGACTCGTCTGTCCTCAGAATAGTGTAGTAGGTACAAGACAATATGGAATGATTAAGTGATTTGAATTCTGGATTCCAGTAACGGCTCTGGTTTGAAATCTAGCACGCACTTTCAATAATTCAAATAGATAACGTAAGTGCTAAACCTCCTCAATCATAAGGAGAAACCCTTTTTATGAGTGGGCCATTAAAAGTTGAAACCACCGAAATCTTTTCTGTCGTTCTAACCGACGAACAGTTGGAAACCTGGCTTGCTTGCTCTATCTATAATACCTCTATGGCTTTATGAACTATACCTACAACTCTCTGTGCACGGGAAACTGGTATCCCCGTGAGTCTGTTGATAAACCAGTACCCCCGTAAGGCCATTGCGACCATTTGAGATCTATTGTCAAACCGTATAATCGTACCTTTAATCACGTGTAAGATGACGTAGGCGGGCGGCGGGGCGGGGGGCGGCGCGCGGGCGACGCTGCAAGAGTACCGGCCGGCGTCGTCGTTACGTACCCGCGCCACCCGTAGCACGGAGTTCGCGCCGTTCGCACCGAACTCTGTTCGTACGCTGAAACAAAGGTAGTTGTATTAGCTTGTGCTCGCAGTATCACTTGCAGAATTTTTGTTCCGAAACAAAATTATCTAATGTCGTTGAACCAACTGACCATTGTATGCCCAATTTCCCTCAAAACCGTTCAGCAGTTTTGGCGTGATGAATCTACAAAACATCCTAATATGTAAATAAATCCAGCAATTCTCTTTACTTTCTCCACTCTTTTGTAATTTGTTCCAAGGACTGTCTTCGGGCAGCTGCTATCAAATTCGCATTTAGTTTTGAGTTTATTTTTGTCCTCCCAAAACACCACGCTCTCTAAGTAATTGTGTCAATTTGTTGTTTCGTGAAATTTTTCAATTAATACTCCTGGTAATTATCTGAATCTCCACTCACCTGATACCGCCCCTGGTGGTATCATCGTTGAGCAGCAGTTCCCTCCGGTACCAGAGTAAGGAGGGCCCGCCCTCCATGCGGAGGCCTCGGACCTCACAGCGGAGGGCCACCGTGCTGCCCAGCTCGCACACCTGCTCCGAGACCTCCGCACCAGCTCCATCCACTATCCGAACCGATACTTCTGTGAAATCATTGATATATTAGAGCGAAGTGCGTAATATTATTAGGGTTAATTTACATTGCAATTTGAACCTTGTACATTAACAAAAAATCGTTCAAATTTATTTGAAACAAATGACTTCGGTAGAGTGGATACATAAGGGTTCGTCGTAGGTAACTTGAACTTTACCAGTAGTATGCAAAGCTCAAAACGTCCTGTAATATTAACTTAATGGCTTACTAAGTATTAGGTAACCATGGATTTCTGCTCATTACAGAAGAGTCCAAGAGTTCCATCACGTTGCTCTAATGCGGGTTGGCGGAGGGGTTAGTAGCCAACCTTAATACCGAAAGTTTTTATGCCCAAGATTTCTGGACATGGTAAACCAGAGAGCTATCTAACTGTAATAAATTGGATGGGTCTTCGAAGCGCGGAAACGGTCAATAAATTTTGGTAATAGCGGATGATAGGCTATCACTTGGTAGCTTGGTACGTACTTTGAATTATAACAATCAACACGCGATTTATACAATGAATGTTATACATGTACAAACTTGTTACAAGTCAATTGTGCTACGTGTTTACCAACGCATCGTTGGACAGCGTTCGTGATTACGTTTCAGTTGATTTGTTCCATGTACGACCGCTAATGAGCCTCGTGACTGAGCCGTGGTCGCGCAGAGTAATGTCCTGCTGCATTCGACTGCGACACTCATTGCTCAGTGCGCGTCGCAAGTTTCTGGGAGTCGACGACCTTTGTGACGATGTATATTTTTATATCTCGATTTTTTACAATGTTGATACCTACCTACATTGTAAAAAATCGAGCCATTCAGAAAACAAATTTCTTTTTACTCGTTATAGTAGTAATTTGTAATCTGGTGTTGCCAGTACGATATTCAGTTGTTTAACTGATATTTCGACCCTGTTAAAATCGATTAAACAATTTAAAACCTCAGTTACCAGCAATTCCTAATAGGTGCAAGATCGGCCAAGACAGTGGATAGGATAATGGATATTATACCAGAAATGAGGCGGCAAAGGTAGTTTAAGCTACCTTATTTAATTGAGAAGGACTGTACAAAAAACGTAGGATACTCACTCTCTTTCAGTACTAAACATCGCGAGATCCTGAAAATATTCAACATTGAATTTGCTAAGGAGTTTACGACTAGGAGAAGTTGAAGAAGCACGGATTTTGTGATACTTCACCCAGGAGGTTAAAAAAGGGTCGAAAGTTTCTTTGAAATCTCACTGATTTTAAATTAGGTAGTCGCCATGAATTTAATATTTGACATACAAGTTAGGCATAATGAAACATCTGGTTCAACATTCTCGCAAAATCAACCTCCAAATGGGTAAAACAAAGTTTGTTCAAACTTTTAACAAATTGTTGAAAACATTCAAGCGGTCCAAACCGACAACATCTACTTAGTATGAAATATTTATATGATATTTTTTCAGTGAATACCTATTTTTTCTGTCCCGCAAAAGTTTTACGAGTGACTATTTACTACAACTGCAAATTTTGGGGCAAGTTTGGGTAAAACTGTCTGAAATTGAACCCGACCTTATTTCTGATATTTTGTAACTTTAGACATCTTTTGGACCTCCTGAAATCGTCTTTTAATCTGTGCCCAGGTCGAGAGTGCCACTTTTTATAATTAATTTTACAAAGGCCCTGTCTTAAGAGCTATTAAATTATTTTAATTAAAATTGCTCCTCTGTTTCCGGACCGTTTTCATAAATCTGAGTGGTAAAATAAAAATTTTGCGTCAAAAATGTCCGTTTTGATTTGAAACAACTGGACTTGTTGCAGAAAATAATCAAATATTTAATCAAAACTTTAATAGCCCTTTGTACATTTTTAGTTAGTTAGTTCTTTACGTCACTTGAGTCACTTCAGTCATTTTCACGGAGATTTTAAAAACATGTCAAAATTTGGCGGGACAACGTGTAATTTTAAAACTGGTTTGCTGATACTCAGAGGCGCCGTAAGGTGTGCATGCAAACCCAATTTGAACCCCCCCTCCCGTGTTTTAATACGAATCTCATACAGATGGCCTTACTTGTGGCTACAAAAACTAAAGTATGTAAATATTTAAAGTGAGGGTTTCATAGAACACATCAGATTTTTTTGGCGTTTTTATGCATAATGGTACGGAACCCTTCGTGCGCGAGTCAAACTCGCATTTGGCCGATTTTTTATAAATGGCATGGATAACCACTAAATCCTATGACCAAGAATAAACATTTATTGTCATTACATATTTGCCCCGCCCGGGAATCGAACCAGCGACCACTTAAATTGTCTTACATCAGTTCTTAACTTTGATCAACAAGTAACAACAATAAGAACTGTTCTTTATGTGTGAACAAAAAGTTTTCTTACTTTTGTTTCAATAAGTAGAAATGAATACGTGTTTATAACCTAAAGGTGTGTCTCTTCTGTAAGAAGATTATAAAAATAGTATAATAAAATTCTACCAGATTTTGATAAAATCGATTAATGTTTAAAATATTGTCTGCCTGTCGCTTTCTACCCTTTTCCTGTTACCTGTTTCTACCTATCTTTTAGTGTCATTAGTGTTTGTCAAGTGTCAACTGTCAATAGTTTCCTCTCACCGCTGCAGTCTCGCCGTGACCAAGCAATGAGGGTCGCCGTTTTGTGCTCACCAGTTGGCTCCACTGTCGAGCGAGGTTCAGCTGTCAAAGCCCACCCATACATAAACAGTGACAAATGACATTCAGACAATTGAGAAGTGACGGTGCCACGAACTTAACTGACCCGGTGGCCAAAATTGGAACTAATAAAAATATTAAACTGTTGCCACACAAAGACAAAGACAGTAGCGCCCCCCTTAACGGGTCAGATAAGTTTGTGGCACTCACAGACAGAACTCACTCTCCACTAGCGCCTCTAGCGGCGAATTCACTCGCTTTTACCCACATTGGATCGAAATGTCGGCATAAGTAATAAATATCGTGAGTACCAGTTACAGTTAAAAAGAGTAATTTATCTAACATGATTTTGCTTCTCGCTCTCGCTCGCAGTAGAGACACACCTTTACCAAAATGATCGTTTTCCGCCTGACTCCCTTCTGTTCGTGGTGAAAGAACTTGGAAAAGTTTCGTGAAGGGTGTTAGGGATTATTTACGCTGATTAAATTTTATTTGTCGTTGATGCTAACTTTGTAAAAGGTTGAGGTTTAAAAGTTAAAGGGTACAAAATTTTCTGATTGAAAATCGATCGGCGTGATATTTTACGGCGAAGGGTCTGTGGATGACGATATGATGAAACTTGAGTTCAGTCTTTTATGGTCATTTAATTTGATATGAAAATGTTACAAATTTTATAAAATATATGTAAACTATTTACGCACTATTTATTTCTCCACCAATCCGCATTGGAGCAGGGTGGTGGAGTATGCTCTAGGCCTCC
>DWJQ01001218.1:0-11482 GCA_018248915.1 Hesperia meskei straton
CGATAATAAAGTTAAAATTACACAATTCCCTTATAACCACCCTTATACCCAGTATAAAATTAATAAAAAATAATTGTTCTTGTTATGAAATTGCTGTTAAATTGATCAATATGCATTAATTTTAATGTAGGTATTTTTTCTTCACCTCGACAGCCTTGGAACGCATTACCGCAATCCCATACAAAATACCGTTCCACATTCGCGGATTCCGTACTCGCGCCTTATCTGCGGAACCAAACCCCCGCGAATAAGAATCTTCTACTGTATAGTATACAGTGCATACGTATAGATAATTGCAATTTTATATTTTGATGACAAATTAAAACTAATTGTAGCGTAGAAATACTGTCGGTATCTAAGCAAACTTAATACAAGAGAGAGTAAGTCAGTAATAGATTATATTCAATTTCTATGTCAACAATAGTAACAGAATTCATCTCAGTATTACAGTCACGTATCGTCCTAACGCAGCGAGAGTGAAACCTGTTAAAACATTTCGTCATCACTCTCAAGATTTTAGACCCTTTGAAGATATTTGAATTATCTTTAAGTATGCTTAATATAATTTGCTGAACTAACAAGATGCGCCAATCTATTTTTGATGATTCAATGTCATCTACTCAATAATTAAACATGAAAATATTTTCTAAGTGTCATTATGGAAATGTATATTAGACAAATACATACAAGATTCACAGTAAACACAATTAAGATTTCAAAATTTGGCAAACGTAGGTAGGTAGGTACCTACAAATAATTTACTTTTCAGTAGGTATTAATTACAATTACGCTTCATATCGATGAAACATAACATCGACTAAACGACGTTCTTTTCAAAATTACATTGCATGTCCATTTTGAAACATCCAGCTATAAACTTATAAATTAAAACGTTTCCTTAATTATCGCTCCTATTTAAACTAAATAATCAAAATCCCCAAATCATTACATAGTAACAAACAGTCCAGAACTTGACCAATAGTTTAACTACAAACTAAGAGAACTCAAAAACCCCAACTCAAGTATGAGCGTCACGTAGGGTCGTAACGCGGGAGAGTAAACTCCGAGGAACCGCGTCGCCACTCTTCAGATTGCAGTTGCATTCACCGAACGTTGCAGTTTAGTAATGGAAACGTTTTAAAGTAAAGGAACAGGGAATACGTTAACTTTCGAAGAATACTTTGTACGATATTTTTCCCCGAATGAAGGCTTTGGCTTGAAAAAGGAATACAAGACGTCACCTGATCAGGTTAATGACGACCTGAAGCGACGAGCATCCGCTGGATTTAAAAGTTCAAGAACGTTGCCAGTTCGGGGAAGACTATGTCCAACATTTGTAAAGGCTGAAGCATCGGTGGATGGTTACGTTACAAAACATCAAAACTGGAATTGGTTAATACCCAAATACATCTAAATACATAGTTGAAGATAAGTTTTGTAATAATGATGAAATGGTAATTTAAATTATAATTGTTAGTTAAGTAGCCAATTATATAATTGCCGAAGCACAGATAACAGATAAAGAAGTTTGGAACCCTTTTTCTCGACTACCCACAAAAATATACCACATTCCACTTAACGTCTTCCAAAATCTTATAAGATATCTCAGATGTAAACCACCATAGTATTCAGAATTTCTCCGTTACCGATGTTTAAAATGGTATGTGCTCAGCAACTTCGAGTCAAATTCCTTAAGAGTTTCAATCCTCTCTACAACTCAACCATTTTAACAAATTCTACTCGGATTGCGATCACGTCGCGGTAACGTTGCGTCGCGGGTTGCATTGAGTGAATTTGGGCTGTGTGTATTACACTTGCGTCTTCCCAAGGCGCCAGACTTGATCGATTTTCGACTTTAAATGCTTGAGATAAGACTCGGGAACTTTAAACGTATACAATGTTGCATTGATACTTTTGCTAAAAGAGATTACTTGGTAGGGCAATTCATACATGTGCCGTTATGATATGTATTTCGATTTCAATCATATCGTACTACCATGTTAATACTTTCGACACATTCTGACTGTCTTCCAAATTAAAGAGATATGATGCATACTTCATCACGATGCTCCAATGCATGTTACTGAAGGACATATCGTGTAATATAAATGAAGGAAGTTCTTACGCCCCCTGAAAAGTTACAACAACCAGATTTTAAGATCCAAAGCGTGGACATAATGTGCAATTCAAAACCGGAATAAAACATTTTGCCAGTAACGGTTACTCGTCCATTTTTAGACCTCGTGCAAAGTTATTTAATTCCGTCGATCACAGCTACATTGTTCATCGTTGACTTGAATTGCAATTCTTACCACATGTTCTTAAGGTCCAAAATTCAAATATGTGACGTTAACAAGAGTATCTTTAACCATTCCGCGGCCAGCCATAATGTTACCATTAAGCAGCGTCAACCAAGACGGAGATCCGATACTATCTTAACAGTTTAATCGTGTTCTAAAATCTAAAACAAAGAACCTTTATCTAAGCAACTTTTCTTTTTTACGAGCGTTAATGGCGTTGTTCTGAAATTAAAATCTAGACTTAACAGCGCGATATGCAGTTAAATGCGATCCCTGCTATTGTTTTGTTTTTATTTCAATACAGAGCGAAGTAAAAATGTTCGATTCTCATTGTTCAGAATTAACGTCGTGTTCGCTTTAAATAACACATTTAACTTTACACTCTCGTTCTTTATTTTGTCTTGTTCGTTATAACGAGTTGTTAGTTTTAATAAATCCACTTTGTTAAATGTGTCCGAATCACTATGAAAGGTCCCTTCAAGTTGCTCCTAATTAAGGTCCCCAGTTTGGTTGTTGGTTTAGATAAACTTACTACAAATATAAAACTTTGAAGTCAGAATAGGCCCTACGTATTTTGCTTAGATTATAACGCTGTTTTTATTGTTTTAGGGCCTAAGATTCTTGTTATTATAAAGTTTCAAGGCCAAGGATATTAGTAACACGAATAAAAAATTCAAAATACTTAAAGCGTAGAAGTTAATTTTCTCTTATGTTTGGTACAAATAAAACAGTATTAAGATATTTCCTCCGCAAAAATCGTAATGAAAGTGATCCATTCGATTAAAAGAGAATCATAATATATTTCGGTCGACCATCACGCGACTGGGGCCTGTGATTAATGGGGGCCGGCCGGCATCGCAACCTCAGGACCTTTGTATCCCCTGCTTTATTTTCATAATCACCTGGAGTTACCGACACTCATTTTGAGAATGCTTTGTTTGAACAAAAAGACACTTAAAACGTTCATTTTCATTAATGAACTACATAGATACACTTTATAAAGTTGTGTCTGTATGTTGAATATATTTACAAAAAAATATTGAAGGGGTTAAGGAACAATAATACAACACGAATCTAGAATAAGTTTTCCCTGTTTGTCTCTTTGTACTACTTACACGCTAATATTCAGAACATACCTACCTATTAAACCTGAGCAACATATAAGCTATAATCAATTGTCCAATTGATTAATGTCACAATCGAATTACACAAATGTTACCAAATCTGGTTCAAGTATTTAAATAATTTCAACTGTTCGAATGACTGAATCGATCATGACTTACAATCCGAATGAGATAAAATTTATTATAAAACCCAGATTGCGAGTGAGCTACACATTCGGTCAGTTTTTATAACACAACCCAAGAGCGCTATTATTATTTATGCTCATATCGTATCTAATCTAAAAACGTGGCCTTTCGTATAAATCCATATCCATTGATTGCCACATATTACTACTCCCCTTCAATATTTGATGGGGCAAATAAGCTATTACAGAAATCGGGCGTGACGTCATTAAGCAGCATATGCTCACATAGTTCGACCCCAGTGGAACGAAGTGGCTCCCGTTGAGAAATGAAATATATTTTTAATAATATTCTACAATTGGATATCCATTTTACTATAGAAGAATTGTGAATTTCCAATGTTTTACAACTGATACTGCACATGACGCATACCTAATGAATGCTACCAAGAAAAATAAGGACGTTTCCATTTGTTTCATTAGTGATGGATTTTGAAACGCAATTTAAACTTATAATTCCAGATACCAATATGGTTTAGACTAGCAAAGCAATGTTATGCTAGAACTCAGCAATTTATTTATTTACATGAAATAGTAAACATGACAGGTTAAACTAATGCTTTTACTTCACTTCTAAATTTACAGCTTTTTAGTTCTTGTGACCCTTCATTTCATGAACAACTGGCTCACTTCGCACCATATAAGTGAATTGTTTGATAAATGGTAACACAAAAGACCTCATCCAGAGCACGTGACGCCGCAGGCATTATGTAAGCAGATCAAAATTGGTAACATTCGTAAATAATTGCATTTTGCTACAACTAGCCTCCCTCAGGCTATTCCATGTTCCTTCTGCATACGCCGAATATCGATTGTTTGGCCTTACGCTGAGTGACGACGTTACTGATCAGTGGGGTTGCCCCCACTATTTACACCAGGGCACTAAAGACTATTGGGTTAACTTTTATTTCTGTCCTTACTATCTACATTATTATCTCTCATTACATTACATTCTCATTACATTTTTATTCAAAGAATAGTAACCAATTTTAAAGTGCAGGATGGGTGTAAGAGTCTGTGTCGGGATGCAACTAGACGTAGAGAAACAAAGAACAAATAAACGAATTGATTGATTGATTGAAGACCTACGCACTATGAAATGCCTTGAAAGGGAGAGATAAAGGAGATAGTGACTTCGGTAAACCCTCAGTTAGATCGCGGTGAATCATTTAGCGGCTGACTCCAGTAGAGGTTTGATTATGGTAGATGAATAGGTGATAGGGATATGAAGAAGGGTCTAGCTATGTAGGCTTCGGGGAAACGTAAATAATCTTCGCGTGAAGTCCTACCACCAAGCAGGGAGGCCCGACTCTGTCACCTCGTTCTCTCTATTCAGGGTCTAGCTAGGTCAAGCCACAACACAGCCCGAAAGGAAAGTGAAAATAATATCCCCACACACTCTGCTCTAAGAGAACTTTCAATGAACATCGCATTTTAAATAGGATTAAGGTCAAAACTCCGAGAGGCATGTCCCTTGTTAGGACAATAATCCGCATGAAGAATCAAGTTCATTATAAATATACTGGTATTGTGCTTTCATAACATGCTTGCTCGAATCAAAGGGTTTACAAATGATAGCCCTCGGCTACACAAATTACGAGCACGAACACGTAAAAATAGAAACCGGGAAATACATATTACCCTAATATGTACAAGCGTCCCTGTGACTCCGGACTCGTTCGTTACCTGAAAACAAAAACATGGTCAGGTTAACACCAAAATCTCAAATATGTAAAAGAGCTTAAGTTTGTCTGATGACTGGATTTATCTTAATGACTATGTTAAGTGAATACGGGTTTGGTCAGAAGTGAATTTTAGGTAGGTATATGATGCTTTGCAGCTTAGGAAATTAACCTCATGATTGTGATTATTGACAGTAATACTGAAGAGGTTAGGTGTTTTTCAATAATGAAACACACAGCGATACCCACATATGTATACAATTGTATTAATATGAGATGGACTTCAACATTTGTTTTATTTCTTTCCTTCATTAACAAAATTAATCAGCTATTTCGGTCAAATTTCAATTACCTAATACTTTAGGGAACATTGAATATGTAATAGTTTTTTCCTGAAGCCCTGGACCATCGCCAGACCTCTTTGTTAGATAATAGAAAAAAACAACCATCTTTCTTCTAGTTGGAATATTACCAAAACTTACATTTCCAAAATAAACGTTTAAAACGGTCTTCGTCTCATGTTTATTTAGGTTGTTTGGTAATTTTGAGTTACACGTACCTAACAATATTTCACGAAATATATTTATTGCTTCCGAACCCATTAGCGAGCATCTGTAGGGGATGGGTCTCGGTAATTTAAGAGGAGTATACCACAGAGAGTACTCCAAAATGCCGGTTTGAATTTGTAAAATATGAGATGACCAGAACTCGAAGTGTAGAACCTACTCCGAGATTTGTATACTCTTCAAAATAGACAGTATTTGTGGTTAACCCACTTATTACACAACCAGAAATAACGGTATTGCGCTTCGATTACTATATAAATAAATAATGAACTTAGTTGTTAAGGTATTGAAATAGCTCCTTAGTTTAAAGTCCAACTAACCGCGATGCAATCTAGTGAAACAAATCGCGACATCAGGTCGTTCATATCAGTGATCACTGGGCAAGCGTGACTGAGTAGAAATATGTATATGTGACGCCTGTGATGGGTCTCCGACACGACTTAACGATTGCATACCTGACTAACCAGGAGCGAAGGCTTAACGTGCTCTCCAAAGCACGGAAACGCTATAAAAACTGCCACTTGCAGTCATCCAAGATGATCCAAGTAATTAATCGCGCCCGCAGTTCCTTAACTTCGACAATCACCGACGACGCAAGCCGACGGATTATGAACGGTTTAAGGATTTACATAAAAAATGTAAAAGCGTTAAATATACAATCAGTTCTTTAGTTAGCGCGTTCTGCAACCCGACTTCATCAAGTTCAACTGTAACTACTTTCCAAGTCTCTGTACACTTTACGAGGTCACCGCGGATAAGTTCCCTTGTTTTATAACTATGAAGCTATTAATTTTCTTCCGCTAAAATGAAATTTACTTAATTTTGTTTAGAGAAAGTCACATAAGATACAAACAAGAGTAAGTTCTTATAAAAACCGATGTTTTTATAAAATATTCTATTCCAATATGAAATATTTGAAAACAATATGAAAAACTAAATGGTGGCTCTTGATTTAACTTTCTGTTAACCCATTTTTGTGCTAACAAACTAAACGGTCAAACTTATTTAGGTGCGGTTATGGAGAAGTGAGTTTCTGTTTGGTAACCTACTTCGCACAAATATAGCCAAAATTAGCCTACAAAAGCTAATCTTCAAAAATATATTAACGAAAAAAGATCGAGCGCAAAAACTGTCAAAGATACATACCTAGGTTGAATGATTTTATAATATTTTGTTAATAGATTACACTACATAAGCAAAAGTTAAAATGCTTTTCACAATATATCTTTCGATCAACTATGAGTGAAAATAAATAATTTGTAATTGTTAAGCTTTAAAATATAATAAGGTCGCTTTAGTTTTCATCTATACATATGATTTATATGCACGGACAGATAGGTAAAGGAAAACCATATTTACATACAACACCTGATAAAATTCAAAGTATTTCCCAGCTAACGTCACAATGACGTCAATAACGTTCAAAAACGATGAATGTGCATTCGTGTAATATTCGATAAACAAAAATTTCCCGACAGTATCCGTAAAAACTGCATGCATTCTACGAATAGCGGAATAACATTTTCAAAATATGTGACGTAGATAAGTTATTTGCGTCTAAGTCGGCCATAATAATATGTTTATCTATTATCTCTTGCAGGCTGTCTATTGGGAGATATTGCTTTAGGGCTTACTGGAATATGTAGGTATGTCTCGGAAGACATTATTCACATTCCGATCCTATGGCTACCAATAGATGAGTCACAATCCTGTAGTGCCAGAAATATTAAGCACCAAATAAAATAGTAGGTACCTATCTACTGTCACTGCTTTTAGTAAAAGTTGTGTTAACATGTCATTTTTATTTGTAATTTACATTTTTATTTGCCGACTCGCGCTTATGAAGACAGACTCTAAATTATTCTTCTGTTTATCTATAAGCAACTTGGACGTACATATCTCTATGAAGCATACCAATTAACACATAAACTCTAATAACTTTTGAAGCTCTGTGGCGAACGAAAACTAGTTCACAACGTTGTGTGTTAATTACTTCTTTGCGGAAATCTGTACGGCTCTGTATGTGTAGCTTGTGTACTTTGTAACTATATGTGCTTGAAGCTTGAATCACATACGACGTCACAGGCAATTGCGGGCGAGTAATGGAATATGAGCGTTTATTTGGTTGAGAAACATAAATATTCTGTTGTGGCGCGGATTATTTACAATCCTCACTAAAATATATAGAATATACCCGAATGGCACAATGATTTAGCCGGATTGCCGTTGCAAGGGTCCTGGTTTCGATTCCTAGCGAGGCGGAAATTTCAAGCTTTAGTTACCTGAATATGTAAGTTATTTCCGTGTGATATACGCAGACGCCGACATAATTCACATAATATAACGTTTCATATGATAAACATTGTATGATTAGGCTCTTCTATTGCAGATTATTTCCGTTGGTTATAACTTTCTTGTAAATATAGAATTGTAGTTTGTTATTATTGATAGAATTAAATGTAAAAAGCTTACAAATTATCCTACACTTAGCCAAGTAAATAGTAAAATGAATTGTAATACAGTACACGCATCCAAAATTTAAAAGCCTTGATAGCAAACACTGACAATCTGACCCTCTCAAAGTAATTTACACCTTAAATACCACTCTGTTTAACAAACTTTTGTTTCTGTTCTGCACTGATTGTCAACGCCTGCTGTAACGGTACGGTCGACACAATAAACTGATACCCGAAGGAATTGGACCGTTCGCAAAACAGCTCGGAACGGGAATAATAGTGGAACTCGTGGAATCATTCAATTATAATAGTTTTGTACAATTCATACTTAACTACATATATGATTTAATTTAAAACACGCATTTATTTTTGGAAAATTTTAGTTTGGTGATTTGACGGTAATGTGTCATAGGTACTAAGTAGTCGATCCTAATGTTAAATGATAAAAAAACACATAAATTAAATTATATTAGAAACATGTATTCCTTTATGTTTTTAAAATAGGTAATATCTGTAATGAAATATTTGAAAATATAATTACGTCAATTAGAATTTTCAACTTATTAATATGACCTTATTGTTGAAATTGGCTTCTCCCGAAAAAAAAATATTTCCGGGGAGTTCAATCATAACAACTACACTAAAAACTGAACCTACACCCCCTACTACCTATGTACAGAATCCTCTTAAAACCAACTTCGATTCACACTTGACAGATTTCCATCTATTCCATATTATGTTAAAGTGATGTTAAACAACAAATGAAGCTTGGGTATGTAATTTTGAAAATAGAAGCTCTGTCCCTCGAGCTAAGGTCCAGCTACTTCGAGATGAGTCCAGTTATAGCTCCGTTAACCCAAATACAGAGAATTCGTTTCTCGCTCATGACCGACATAATCCATAAGTATAGTAAGTAAATACGAAAAAGCTAAGAATTTCGTGTCAGTAATTTCGTGTGATGATACGGCGAACAGATAAATAGGTTGTATGTTAGTAAGAGGAAGCGAGCCTAATGAAGTTTTTCTCAATGTTCGTATATTACTTAGGTACAAAGTTGGGTCCTGGGTGCGATTCCTGGCCAAGGTAGATTTATGTGACTGATTGATGAATGTTCTCAGGTAGGTTATGACGTGATTGTATTCGGCTCGTATTATAGAACAAGTTATAGGCTCGGAATATTTTCAAGTACTTATATAGATACCTAGACTTTTAGGAAATAGAAAAAGGGTACAGAAGACACAACCACGAACGCTCACGCAAAAGCCAAAACACAAACACACACACACAAACACACACGATTCCTACATAGCAGGTACCCGAATAATATCTTTTAACATCGCGAAATTACTACTCTCCGGAAAATTGTAGATCCCGAAATAGACTTTAAAAGGTGTCCTTTAAACATTCTCGGTAACATTTCCGCACAGTTTATTTCTACTTTGTGTATCGCTTAAATTAAAATCTAACGTATAAATGTGCATAGAATTTTCTTCCATTGCGACATGTTACACCGACAAAACTATTTTATAACGCTAGATGTGATGAAAAATATATTTTAAGATACAAAAAAACACTAGCAGTAATAGCCAACTAGTTTGAACTTCACTTGAGCTTGGATTCGAATCTAGCACGCTCTATTAATAAAAAAGTGCCTATATCAATTTTAATAAAACTTGCTTCAGCTAAGGACAACAAACACCGTGAGAGTGAGAGTGAGATCCTGCATGCTCTTCACCATGATGTTCTCACATGCGTGGAAAGTCTGCAAATGCTCATTGTTACTCGGTACATTGCAGATTGACGACGAGAATTTGAAACGTCGTAAGTAAATTTTGCTTACAAGCAAAAAAGCACCGTGAGCACCGTGGTAATAAATTTGTTTTTAATGGATAGTGGCAATTCCATATCCTCGGCGACTCAGGTTGCATATGTCCATATACCTTCCCTAGGCGACGGTGAATGACCATCAAGCACCATCAAGGGTGCCGAAAGCCTATAAACCTTCAGAAAAATCCTTGTGGGAAACTTCTCAAGATTGCGCTTCTATTGAAGTGACTTCGTAAGTAATTGAAAAAGTTCAGCGCGATGGCCAAAATTTCATAAAAGCTTCAAAACTTCGGGATGTATATCCCAAAACTTCGTGCAGATTTATCGATAAATAGGCAAATCACCTTTGTTTACGATCACGTTGTTTTTAGTGACGTTAAAAGCAACCAACTCGGTTGAATAAAAAAAAATCTCTTCTGCGCTTTATAAGATACCTATTTTTATTGATTAACAGAATAAGTCAGAACAAAAATGTAAAAAAAATATCTTAATAATAATACATAAAGGAAAACTACAATAGGTAGACAATTGATAAATTAAATTACTGTGACAAAGACAAAAAAGTATTAAAAAGGTGATTTTTATGGATATAATTGAGTTTTTTAACTATATTTTAGTATCTACTTAGAAACTTAAAATTCGCTGGTCACTGTCTAAAACAAAAAACAATACAAATGAATTTCTGCAGTAGGTAGGTATATTATATACACGTATGTAAAGTTAAAAAAACCTTTGTTTATTAAAATATAGCACGCTATGATGCTATCAAAACACGATCGACAGCAATGTTCACTTTGAAAAGAAATAAGTTTCATTACATTATTTAACCAATATTTAACATGTATAACGGAATAGAATTTTATAACAAAAGATATCATCTTTAACATGTTGATGATTGTTGTAGTTAATATATTTTACATCATAAATCGATGATTCACTAAATAGTTTTTTTAGAAATAACGTAAAAAACGAACATACAACACCACCCTTCCAGTCCTGCCCTTGACAACTGATAACCCAAAATAAGACTTAAATTGAGACTAAAGTTAATTAGTCCAGTTCGCAAGAGGTGCAGATGAGAACTGGGACAGGTGGTGTTACTGAAAGTTAGTCCTATCAGTTGGTGTTAGTATTTGTTAGTTGGAGTCTGGTTCTAATTCGATTACAGATGTTGTTTCTCTGCCCTTGAATTTGTTGTCGATCAAAAACATTATCCGGACCTACATTACATATAATCTCTCTTTCCGACACTGACCAAAACCTATAGTAACACTAGTAAATCCGCCCCCGCTTCGCTTCGGGAAACCAGTCCCTTCAAAAATCTCTATAAATTTTAACAAATTAT
>DWJQ01001219.1:0-11481 GCA_018248915.1 Hesperia meskei straton
TCTGATAAAAGTAAAAAGTTACGATTCATAAAACCGGTATCGTAGAACAACACTACTATTAAAAAGCTGGTATCATTGACATTTGCATGTGTCAATTTAGTCCGTAGCGAAAAAAACGGACTATACATAGATGCCGGTCCGATAAGAAATGCATGATCAAAATGTATATAATAATTATATATATTCGACTTATAATATTTGATGTACTTAAGGAGGCGAAAATTAGCAAAAGAAATGGGTTAAAGCAATCTATCACCCTGCAAATACCTACTGTCGAGGTAAAATTAGGAGGAACATAGCGCCAAAGCTTTGTCTATTGTTCAGCATGGTGGATCACAATGTTTCAATATGAATGGAGCCCGAAAACCTTAGATCCCTAAATTTCTAAATTTCTACACCTTTAGAGAATTAATTCTTTCGTACGTCAGGAGATCATGTTAAATCCAAACAATTTTGCTTGTTCATTCATTCGTTCACTTGTACGACAATATGTTTTTGTAGAGAAATGGCGGGTTCATGATAATTTGTGTGCTTGATTTACTGAACTGTGACAGTTACTATTGCATACTTGTAACTGAAATAATACTATTCAGGGTTATTCCAAAGAAATAGATTGTGTGATCAGCTAGCAGCAATAAAAGATCCGGTAGTATTTTCACAAGACATTAAAAAGCCTCACTTAGGTACTACCTACTGTGTTTCTGCTTTGCGTTGCATAACAGAATTGTAGCATTCGACGGTGCTCTATTTAAGAAAACAACTTTTCAGGTAAACTTCGAACAAGGTTGAAACGACCCGTTAAAACAAATAATGAACATCAACACTGCCGGACACTTAAGCGTTTCACAATCGAAGACGACAAAAAGCGGTTTATTCCTTAGAGATTATCTTCTACATTAGTCCTCCCAGAGCTCACTTTATAATGACGAGTTTTTGTGCTATCGCGGCGTCGGGAATACTCGGGAAGCGGTGTCTGGTTTAACAGGTCCGTTGCATTTGCTCTAATGATGTAATACAATCTATTTTATAATTGAGTTTACGATTAAATTAACACAAAAATACCTACTAATTACTAACATAATAAACGAGAAAGTTACTTTGTCTTCTACATGTTGATGCTTAATCTGCTGTACCGATTTATTTTAAATTCGGTATGGCGTTTTACATCCTGATAAAGGCATAGGATCGCAAACATAGAGAACATCGAGAACAAAATTAAATGCCTTCAGTTTTCTATACGGAGTAACTTTAACTATGTATTTCTTATATAAATCTTAGTATCTACGTAATTTACTACATGAAACACTAATCCCCAATAACTAAGACTAAATTTACTAAATCTTAATTAAATTCGAAGCGATCAAGTAACATCGGTATACGCTAGCGTAATCAAATGCGCAGCTCAAACCAATCCCCCGAAATTGTTGCCGTTATCAGGCGCGCTGCACGATCGGTCATTGTAATTACTGGAGCAACATCAATAAACTATTCAATCCTGATAACAATTGTGGAATCGGTGCGATGACGCAATCGGGACGGGTTGCGTTGACCTTAATTCCTAATGGATCGGCGGACCACATTTCTGGCCCGAATTAATCACTTTATTAGCCAGAATGAACTCGCCCCGATGCGAGCGAGTGGAATGGCCAAAGGATCGGCCGCAAATGTATTGTGAACGATGTGGAGCGTCTGTTGACCCTACTGCATGGGCGTTCACGGCACGGCTAAATAAAGGTGCTATACCAGTATATATAGTGTTAAACTATAAAACAAAGCCGTTGTCTGTTTCAATAGAACAATCGCGAAATTACAGTCCTATTTTTAATGCAATTTTTACAATCAGAAATTGTCAGAGAGTAGGTAACTCGAAACAAAGTGTTATAAGTAGAAAAAGCCATAAAGTGAGCAATACTAACTCTAATTATAAGGTGGAGGGGAGATTTTTAAGACAATTACTATAATGAAAATGTGTCTGCCTTTAACGATACAGGTATAGGTCGCTGAAAAAAGCCGTAGAAAACCGCATTTTTACGGCCATTTATATGAGGAGCCCTTTTGGGATCAAACTTTTACTAGCTGTGATAGAGACCACAGTATCACACACACCTACCTATTGTTAATTTTTTTATGTTCCTTGAAAGAGATAGACCCTTGAGAGAGACAGTGTCCCTTTGGAAACTAAAACACTGTAACTACTGTTCCCAGTGCGGTTCCTATTTATGAACGTAAAGATCATGTTGGGAGAAAGAACGGGTTATACTACTTAGTCAAACATATTATGTGATGAGATGTATATTATTGATAGATATTACTAATAATCGGTTTTACACTTGATGAAAGTATCAAAGAATGCACATTTAACAGCACAATCAGAAAACAATGCGAAACAATTATAATATCGTGATCAAACTTACCGCATAGATGCGTACAATATTCATGATATACCAGATGCAATATAATTTTCATTCACTTACGAGTTTAATAACTCTAATCGAGTGGAGGGCGTCGACTTGACCGTGTACAAACAGCTCAACTAGCAACAGACGAGAGTATCGTTGAGTCATCCATTGGTAACAGTACTTATAATGATATGTACAACGCACTAGGATTCCCTGTGTCGCTGATGGCATGGACAACATAAATAAGACATCACCAACACCCACGATTTGAACTAACATTTATCTATAGATAGTAATAATAAAACTGGAACCGATACTAAATATTATACAGGGTGGCCAAAAAGTCGTGGATCAATCGCAACAACCGGTAAGCTGGGTTGATTTGCTGCAAAACACTGCTCTACAGCAGGTCTCTATCATCAACCCTTGAAAAAATATAACTTATTTTGTATTTTTTAACCGACGACCCGAATGGCGCAATGGTTAACAAGCCGATCGTTGTTCCGAGGGTCTTGGGTTCGATTCCCAGCGAGGCGGCAATTTGAATGATGAGTTTAAATTTCCGTTCTCGGTCTGGGTGTGTGTCCTTGTCTTGTGTGTTGTCCAAGGCACCCGCGACACAGGGAATCCTAGTGTGGGGCTTTGAGTGTGTAACGTTGTGTAACGTTACTTATTCAAACACATGTAGGTATTTCGCTTGGTCAATTTTCATCAATCGTTATCAGCAAAGTCGTCAAATTAAATAAATGGTAGTCTTTCAGGAGCTTACCTACATACATTTGTAACTCTAACAAACAAATATCGTGACTACCCGTTTGCGCTTCAAAACTAGTCTTAAACCATAGCCATTCTTATTTAAGACCACAGTTAAATCTCCAATCATACCTTCATATCGCCTCACTGAACACGACGATATCATCAAGTGTTATCTAATCAGACGGCGTGATGTAAAACTAAGTATGAATCTCGCTTCAAAGATTTCTTAAGATATGAGATAGAAGGCTTTAGCAATGTTAAAGCTCAGAAGTTCGTCACTGTCAAGACAATCGTCGTAGACTTCAAAGTGTACGCTTGTCGCAATTTGTTTAATGGAAAGCTCATTCGTAGCTTAACTACGACAAGTATGACAATGAAAATATTTTTACGGCATATCGGTTTAAAATATGACAGTTAATAGATGGCTGTAACCCGTTATGGCCCAGTACTGAGCACGGGTCTCTATTTAGCAGTGAGGAAGCTTAGAGGATGCTAATCCATGCTGATCCAATCGGAGTGGTAGAGTTGCTAAACCTGAATAAAATTTTAAGTCTATTATACTGTAAAAACGTCGTAATAACTTGTCGCGTAGAGTTTGATACGTAATGTAGTATTCTTTGATCGAATGAGCGTTCATTTAGAATGATAGATAGAATTTGCCGCTAAATAATTTTGTACACAACATGACATTGACTTCAATCCTTTAATGACCTCCTACTAAATACGAGTCTCTCCTCATTGTTGAGGACTGCTTCAGTGCAGACATATATTGTTCATATGAAATTGATATTTTCCTGTACTCTCACTATAGTTAAATTGAGGGTATTTATTTAAACAAAAATTTACATAATTTACGCGCGTACAAGGTTTACATTACAATTCTTGTAACTCTAAGTATTCGATTTAACACATGTTTCAACTGCCAACAAGGTGACCAGTGACAAGGTAATTAATTAATTTAATATACTTACACGTTTCATTTAAACAATGGAATCTAGAGATTATGTAAGTACGAACTATTAATTACTCGACAATTGCTCTACCAAAGTAGAGTCTGGTAGAGTTTAGATTTACGTAATCATAACCCGTTTGCAACGATCATAACATAACTTGATTTGACAGAAACTAACTAAACTGTGTTTTTGTGTTTACCTTTGCAAAACTCGTCTAAATAACAAAGAATTGAATTATCTCTACACAGCTTATTTACTCAGTTGGAAGAATTAAAAAAGGGACTATTGTCCATGTAACATTACAGCCATTATGTAACTTACATAAAACTACATAAAATCAAAACAAAAAAAATACATAACCTAAAATTTTTGCGATGCAATTATCCGTCTTGTAGGATTTATTAAGCATTTCTAAATCATATTTTCTAACTAACATTCGGTTCCACTGAACTTAAACTAAAACTAAACATTCGTTAAGTTCAGTGGTTACACTTACTATTCGTCGGTTACGGGTCGACATCCATATACCAAACAATCCAGTCTCATGACTGTAATAGCACTCGACAACACAATAGAAGCAGCGAGTCTCCACGAGATACCTACACGTGCGTCGCGGGCGGGCACCAACCGACTGACTGCGCGTTCGGGATGCGCAGTCGCCCTTAACCAGACCCTCTTAATAATACCTATGACCCCTTTAACAAAGGACCGCCAATCAATTTAATTAAAAATTACTCCATACCCTAAAGTTAACTACTGAATTTGGTACTGACTCCACTTTCCAAACATCAAAACTATGCTTATGGTTCCACTAGCATATGACGCGGCAAAAGAAGAAAAACGCGCAATACGCGCCAAAAAGAGACGGAAATATGCCGATTAGTCATTTGGTAGAGGGAGATGGTTGCCGTCATTTTGTAAGCTGATAACCAGAGGCAGCGAACAGAGCGAGGGGAACCATATTCTCGCGCGACTCTGCATGAATGTAATGAATTAAGATTCAATGGCACAAGCAAGACTATAGTTACGTCTGAATAGCTTTCGACTCAAAAGCTCTGGAAATTGTAGTTTCACGCAGTGACGTAATGAGATATTAATTATTTTTGGAGATTAACTTCCTTGCATTGTTAAGATGGGTGCTAATTAGATTGCACTTGGACTGCATAATGTTCTGACTTTAAGAAGTAAACATTTTGATTTGTAATATAACTAAATCTACAAAACAAAATCAGGTGATGCACAAAGAAACGGAGAAAAAATGTTTTGTAAGACAGAACTGATTCAAGGTCCGAGCGACCTTAGTAAATCATGAATTAAATAAAGAAAACTAACAGCTTCTTACACAAATGTCTAACACACACAATACTCATCGATTGAGGAATACACACTAAAATACATGCGCTGCTAAATAAGCCACGAACGTTTAAACAAAGCAGTGGTAAAAGCGAATAAAATGAAATGAAAGTTGGTGCAGTTTGCATTCATGTAATGTCTGTCATATAACACACTCAATAAAGACGTGAATTAAACGGCAATTTTTACCTAGACATTGATGGAAATACAATCCATTATTGAATCCTCATGTATCCACAGTCGCAAACACACACAGGGCGCGAACGCACACTAGTACACCGCACCTCCTCACGCGAAGGGAAAATCTTCACACACGACACAGATAAACATGTCAACTGCTAGACATTGTTACCCTAAAGTCCTTTCACGTTATTCACCATAGAATCACCATTATGCACAAACGATAACACAAACAACATAAATGAACACTGAAACACAGGATAATTTCGCAATATCACCCGCGTTCGAGTCACGAATAACCACGATTTCGACAATAACACGCGTAGATGTTATAGTGTCGATACAGTGACTGTTCTCCCCGCCCTGTTCCAAAGGCGAATGGCGGCGCCATATTGAATCTCACTTTATTACCGACCGGGGGAGCATCTATCGGTAAGAAATGGAACTACAACGGGAGCTAGGTATGTTCATCTGCAGGTAATAAAAAGTTTATTATATCGTTAAAAACTGCATGCAAGTATGGGGCAAGCTACTTACTAACAAATCTTTGTAAAAATTGGTCAATATTTTTAGATATATGCGAGTTTGAAACATACAGTTTGTTTAGTTTAGCCGGATGCCGCTAGAGAGCGTTGTCAAGGTAATATATGTATATTACGCGTATCTACGATAAACGATGTTTATTATATTTTTTCTTTCTGTATCTGTGTTCATTGCCATGCGCTTCCACCACTTTGGCACTTCCGTAACAAAATCGTCTAAGGCTGATACGGATAATATACCTAGTATGGATGTTCACATTCAATAGCTAATTTAATAAACGTTTTACTTGGTTGTTTGAAATAAATGAAATAACTAAGTAAAGTACGTTAGAATAAAGAAGCAACTAAAGGAAAACGTTGATTAATTATTTTTTCCTCTTCCGTCTTGGATGGCCAGGCTTGTGTCTAATGCCTTTAATGACGAATATCAATATACCTTGGTGATCACTTATCATCGGGTTTGGTGATGATCTGATGACTGATGACGACTGACAGCTTTCATAAAAAATATTATCAAACTAGATGACAACTGAAATACTGTTTAAAATTTAGTACTTGAATTGCATATCGACTAACCGTTTTTACATGAATGTAGAGTTTATCATTTCAGGTAAAAAGTAGAGCCCATAATATCTTTGTTATAACAAACCGTGCATGTGGAAATTACAGGAATTGAATATACATAGATTGAGTTCAATAATATTCGTAGTATTGTGTGTATAGTGTTTAACTCAAATTAATATAAGGCAATATAACGAGTTGAACAAATATAGAGTTACCGAGAAAATCCAACATCAGGTAGAGAGAGAACGTTTAGAAAATATTATTATTATTACCTATTTTCTTGTATTTTCTCGCCAAGTTAAACTATGCAGGGCTATCAAAATGTATGCGTTACCAAATATTATTATTATTATTAGTAGTATTTAAAAAGCACTGAAATGGATTTACCAAATTATTGAAATGCCTATGGCACTTAAAATATGTCTCTACTATTCTATTATACGTTTCTGTTCCGCTCTACTAAATGCAGTAATTGTCAAGTTTTTTGCATTCCAGTCACACACAATAAAGGCCTGGATATAAATTTTTGCATGCGCCTCTAACGCATCAAAATTAAGTAAGTAGGTATGTATTATGTAAGGTCTCACAGTAGATTAGAAAAAGAAAATACAAGAAAACCTTTACGTGTTATGATGATGATCATCACGTTCTCTACATTTCAATTACAATTTAAACCATACATAATATTAAAAATACCTATGCAGAGATTTCCACGAAAAGCTTTACTTAGCTGTAATGAATATAGAGCAAACGATATGAATACTGTGAACACAAAGTCACTAATTGCCCACTGTGACAAAGCGGAGTGAGTTTTATATAATTTATTTCAATCAATAAAATATAATTTCGTTTCATATTTTATTAATTGAACCTATTTCGTTTTACTTCTTTACGATCTGAAAAATATTTTTACGGTCTACCTAAAAGAACGTAAGTAATGGATAAGAGAATAATCTTGTTTATTCGACTTTTTAAATTAAAAAAATACCAACCAGTCTTTCACTTTTTGAAAAGCGTTTCCTTTCAAAACTCGTATTTTGAGCAGTATTGTTGAGCAACGCTACGTAAGGATTCCCTATTTTAATTTACTTTAACCTACTAGACACTACTAGATTCAATTTATTTTACCCGTCTAGAGAGAGAGCCTTGCCTATTATAATTATTTTATCTTGATCCTGTTTTATTTTACACGTGTTTTATTTCTTGGTTTCGAGTACCCTGCTGTAGAAGTTACCTTGTTTAAAGACATAACGTTGACCTGCTACCGTGTTTAAAGATATAGGTTGAGTGTATCCAGTGACGGAAAATTTTTATTCTTTCTTTTCTTTATTCGAGGCCGGCAACGCAGATGCGTTGCCACAAATCGCAGATGTGATGCCTTTAGTATTGTATGTCCATAGATTTTAAACTTATATCATCGCGGACACTAAACATTTTACCTGTAACGGGAACTCACGATATTTATAATAAATATATCGTGAGATAAATATCGTGAGTACCCGTTACAGTTAAAATGTCCATAGAAATCAGTGACCACTTGCTAAGAGTTAACTCAGATGACTAGTTAGGATTTCATTCAAGCTTAATCACTATAACATCACACCACTTCGTCTTTTGTGATAGCGTAGGTACAAGGAAGGACTGCAGTAATTATAATAAGAGTTAAGTCTTTAAGTCAGCATGAAGTCATGAAGCGCTCATAGCCCGGCGGCTTGCGTCTATCCTAAGCGATCGACGAAGTTAAGCAACAGCGGGCGCGGTCGGTAGACGGATGGGTGACCGCTAGTGGCAAGATATCTTGAGCGCTTCCGTGCTTCGGAGGACACGTAAAGCCGTCGGTCCCGGTTGTTATCGATTGATAGCAATCGTTAAGCCATGTCGGAGGCCTTCGGGCGGCTTGAAAACTTTCGACACTGGGTTGGCCACCAACCCGCATTGGAGCAGCGTGGTTGAGTACGCTCTAGGCCTCCTCAGTAATGAGGAGAGACCCGTGCTCAGTAGTGGGTGCCATTAGTGGGTTGTAGCTTAGCTTAGCATTAGCTTTAAGTCAGGAGTGAATGGATTTTTTCTTACATCACATTTTACAATCTGAGAGCTACATATATTATGATGTCACTTATGTAGGTACCATAAGGTGGAAAAGTAGTCGAGTGCTAACTTAAGTATACAAAAAGGTAAGGTTAAGCAAAAAAAGGTCAACCATTTATATTTTGAAACAAAGCCTTGCTTGCGTACCTCTTTTGTGGATAAAGTATTTTCGTAATGAGTCGAGAGCTGTGTCGCTTGGCTCTGCTCTAAGTGTCCTCTAAATACTGGAATGTAACTCGACTCTCATGTAGAAACTTTTTATATGCTAAAAACAGGCCACCGTCATGGGGAGTGACACAACATGTAAATTAAAACCATGTTTCCTCGTTTTCAGAATATAATATATGTATAATGATAATATATGAATATGATATATGTATAATGATAATATATCTGAGTGTCTTTAAAACTGCTATTAGGAACTTTAACTTTTTGAAATTAGAGACAATTAAAATGTCTTCTAAAAACTAATAAACTTCACCTTTTATCTAAATCAAAAGATTTATTGCGATTGCCTGTCATGGAGTTATTTAATTATATACTTGCTTGTGCATAGCATCTTCAGCACTTTTTGTTTGACAGCTCTAGATTGTCTGCAAATATTCTGCTCTGATAACTCGCGTTCGAAACTACATAACTATAGAAAAAACGTTGAAAACGATTTTACATGAACGAATCTTTACTTCTGAGTATATAATAATGAAAATTTCATCTTTCTTCAAACAAACTTAACTATGCCAAATAACAATTAAATAACAATTTAACTATGCCAAACCAAATGCTACTTACGAGGTAGTAATATAGTAATAACACTAAAAGCATTTAAATGCAGCCTATGTCTATAAAATAGCTATTTCGAAACAAAACACTAAATTTTCTGAGAGCTTTCCGAGTTTCCCCAAGCCTTGTATGCCACGCAATTTTTATTTACAGAACAGTTTTATTGCGGCATTTTGGCACCAACGCAAAAGAACTAACATCCGAAATTGGTTTAAAATATAGTTCCATAACTAAATAAACGTATCTCTTGCAGTTTTGTTTTCGCTCTAATTTGTTGGGCCATTTATGCCATATACACAGTACACCTATAACTATGACCTAGTCTGTTTTATAATGCACGAGATTTTCAAATGTGGGCTTTGCGATTTTAGATGATGCACGGTAACCAGTTATGAGGATTATCTACCGTCTAATTTTGGCATCTATGAATTTTCTGTTTTATGGTTTTATTTTTTTTTATTTGTAACGCACTTTTTGTAACGACGTGGGTATTTATTATGATGAGTCCATAATATAGCGCATTATACTCTTACTATACCTAATAAAATAATTTATGTTCTTACTATAATAAAACCAAGTTAGTTATAATTATTATGCAAGTATAATAGGTCTTAAAAAAGGAATATTAATTTGAATCCGTATCAAACCACGTCAGTCACTACATTACGTAATACCTCGAATTTACCATGAGTTTAACATACACTTGTTAGTTTTTAGGGCAGAGTTTTCTTGCTTCATCAACATCATATTTTTTAAATTATTATTTGAAAGTTTTTTACGGCCAAAGAAATTAATCTTCAGTTTTTAACAACAATTACGACCTAAGCTTATTCTTTTGCTTCAAATATGATTTGTCTAACTTAATTTTGATTATGTAAACCCCACACAAAAGACATAATTGCGTAACGCTAACGTGATTTAAAAGTCGCAGATAATGAAGCTTGAATTACGAAGAATAAACTAAAAGTAATGGGTACGCGACATGCATGCTAAAGAGTGGAAGTCATAAAATAGGAATACTGGTCACGCACGAGCTCGAAACTTATTGCCTCGGCTTGTGTGGTGCAACTCGCCAATAACGATATGTCGTATAAGGTCTTGTGTACGATATCATTGAGTAATTTGAAGCCTTTGAAGGAATCGCAGTCTATTTATGCGATTTACTCTAAACGAATAAAGTAAGGAGAATGTAATAAAACTCTATTTTCAGGGCCATGAATTTATAGAAACGATGAATGAATACATCTATGGATGATAAAGCAGGATCAAGCTCGAAGATGCGTCTGTTTATTCGTCTAACAAAAGTGCTTTTCTCCAAATATTAGATGAGAAAAAATGAAATTCACATGCTGGCTATAAACGTAAACCGAAAACTTTCGTATACCTAAACGCTTTTTTCAAGATGTTTTCCGCCACCGAAGTTAAGTCATAGTTACATACTGGGTATGCTAAAACTAAGTGCCTGCAAGGTTCGAATCCAGACAGGGAGGCCAGGAGAACGTCCAACCGCAGCGTTACTGTGTATCATTACGATATAAATTATTATTATATTTAAATGATTTGAAGTAGATAATATTTTTTGCAACGTTACGGGATACTTTTGTTCGGTTACGCCAAAGTATAACTTAACTGCGAAACACACAACTGTCCTCAGGGGTAGCAACGCGGGTTACCCTTGTTTCGTATAACAACTTTTTTAATTTTATAAATTAATTTTAACAAATTTTAATAAATCGAACAACGTTTAAGGTAATAATCAGTTTGTATAATATCGTTTGACATAATTTTTATTTGATCGAATATTCATTTTGTGTAATATTGATTGACATAATGTTCATTTGATCGAATATTATTTTATACAATGTT
>DWJQ01001220.1:0-11478 GCA_018248915.1 Hesperia meskei straton
GGCGTTTACATTATTAAGCAGGGCTGAAATATTATATTTCCTATCTTTAACTTACAGTAATTTATAATTAAAAAGTTGAGCAGTACTGCGAAAAACTTAATCCTATATCTACATAGTAAAATAATAAATAAATTTCCTTTAAAAAGATCGAACATCCTGTACCTCCATACGTTAGTTAAGAGCTCCTATCTTTCCTAAGGTTTTACGTTCCTTTATTTACGCCGAATTTTTATGGAGGGCTCGAATTAGTTTCACGTGTTCTACTCTCCCCATTTTCCTCGTAATAAAATTGGCTTTTTAGAGGTCTATCAAAAAAATCGTTGCGAACCTCCTTTGTTTTGTTTAAGTGCTAGGAGTAGCATTGACAAGATACTTGGAGATGGCTTGCGCGAATTGAGAGTAATAAAACTCTCAGGATAACAAAATGAATGGCAAAAAAATCGTAGAGAAGGATTTGAAGCGAATCTCGTAGTGCTGTGGCGAGGAAGTAAAGTGTTTCGGGATAATAAAAGTAAATAAATAAACCCATAATGTTATTGGCCGCATTGGGGCAACCTATAATGCTTACACCAACTCATGCTGGTAGACCAGGCGTCATAATATATTATGATGTCATAGGTGACAAAAGATGGCCTGTTCAGTGACACAGTTATGCTGCCAAGCTATCACACTTTTCTTGAATTATCTGCTTTACTTGAAGTTTCCTTGGGAGTTGCTACTTCTTCTTCCAAGGCCACTCATGGTATGGATTTGTTGAATCGACAAAGTGGTTTGCTTTTAAAAACTTTCTTCGAATAAAGTTAATTTCTTTCAATTTAAAAACACTTATCGTGTTCCGAATGAAGGTTTGAAAATCACTGATTTTCTTTGCTCTCCTCTTCCTACTTTGTTGGCCGGTAACGTGCCGCTGAAGCCTATTAACACCAGTAATACCAATATCACAATGTCAAAATTTCAATTAGCGAAGAAAACTATAGTCCTACAAGGATCTTTTGGCGCATGATTGACGTGAGGGTGACAGAGACTGCGCCTTAGAGTTTGCCTTCCCTGTAAGGCGCTTTCTCTGTCACCCATACGTCATCCACGCGCTAGAAGATCCTTGTAAGGCTCTAAGTATACTCGTAATACTATCTATCAGATGACACATGTCTTCACTACTTAGAGGCTGTTTATATAAAAATGACGTCAATAAAAAACAACGATTCATTAAACCTATTTAAATAATAATCAAAACCATAATTAAAAAATACTTAAACGATACATTTGTTATAATTTTTCTCGTTTTTAACTTTCAGTTATTATCTTAGCATTAATATCTTGTTGTCTTTATTGTATACTAAAATGTTTTAGCGCTCTTCTTCGTAACAAAATTGTTTTAAGACGTCAAACAATGAATTTTGTGAGAACACTGTTTTCATTACGGCGAGGTGCATACAAATATTGACAAGACACTTTAAGGATCTGAATTCGAGTGGTTGTTAGTTCAAGAAGTGCAAATTCTACTACACTTTCGTTTAAAGCATGTTTTCTGTTCACCGTAGCAGTTATTAATTTCTTTAATATTAATCAATTTTCCTAATAATACACGCAGTGTTGCTTTAGAATTTATAGATTTTTGAGATTTCTTAATGGAAATTATTTTGGAGGCAAAACTACATACATACTAATAATGGCGACGTGAATGGTGCAATAGTCACACTACCCAACGAAGAAGGCACTCACGTCTTTCACTTTTTTATATTATTTCTAATAAAATCAAGTATGATATAACTATAGACGTTTACGCGAAAAACTACAAAATTATTCAGTGCTTTAAACGAAAAAGTTCAAAGAATTTTAAGTGACTTTTATTTTTAAACAAAACAAATGTTGAAACTACAGTCAAGAACATAAAATGCCCTAATACTCATATTAAATAAAATAAATAAATAACGCTACACACTCAAAGCCCCACACTAGGATTCCCTGTGTCGTGGGTGCCTTGGACAACACTTCCTCGCTGAGAATCGAACCCAGGACCCTCGGAACAGCGGTCCGGCATGTTAACCATTGCGCCATTTGGGTCGTCAGGTAATGGCAGAGTGTTTATGTTATAATAATAAAAACCCGCTGTTTTCATGGATTAGAACTAATTACTTTAAATTTTATCATTTTCCAACGTAAAGTCCAGCAATCATTTAATGTGAAAGCAGCGACAAATCAAAGTGCTGTTTTAGTTTATTTTTCACTGCTCCCTGTCAATGTTAGCAATAGCCGATGCAATCACTTAGCGCTCCGCGCGACTCTGAATTAAACATTAGAGAGACAGCAACGCTGCCGCGCTGTGAACACCGAACATGGCCATAAAGATGAACGTAAAATTTACTGGTCGCTGTATCTTCTCTTTTCATTCAAGCACTTATTGCTGTTTGTTTTATTGATAGTAAGTATACTAACGATAATGTAGTCTGACTTTCCCAGTGGATGTGAAGACCAACTTCGAATTAATTTCATATAATTTAGTACCGCTGTGTGAAATAGAGCTTGAGGGTGGGGTTGCACTGAGCCGGAGCGGAGCGGAGCTGTGCGCGATTCACCAATCCTCCTCCTCCTCCTCTAGTCGACTCTTCATTACCGAAGGTCGTGCCTGCTCTGGTATTCCTTCAAACAGTTATTCTTTATTTCCCTCCATTGAGACCGATCCTCAGCATGTCGGATGCACTCTGTGATGGGCATTACGGCTAGCTCTTTGATCTGGTCCGACCATCTGGTTGGTGATCTCCCGCGTGGTCTTTTACCTTCTACTTTGCCAGTGATGATAAGTTTTTCGAGGCAGTCCTCTCGGCGAGCTATGTGGCCAAAGTAGGAAAGTATTCTTTGCAGGCAGATGGTCAAGAGTCTCGTTTGCACTTTCTGCTCTGTTAATATGAACCTGTTTGTTCGCTTGGCAATCCACGGAATTCGGATTCACATTTCTCTTGAAGAGGTTATAAAGTGTTATCTTCACGTATTCAACTATTAATATAATATGATTGATAGATACTGATGTGTATGTCTAACATCGAAACCTATCGGGTTGTAGTATTACATGTAACTCGTATATTATCTTCCTACATTGTGCCTTCCGTCAATCATCTCCGCATATCAATTGGTTGGGATACAAGGGTATTCCAACTTGGTCTTTACAAGACACATTAATTGTCGTAGACTTTGAAGAGGGATGTGTTGTTTATTGAGGGTTGGTTGAGTCGAGTAATTGATTTAGGTTGTTATAACATATACATAACTGATATCAATATTCTAAGAAATATTTTATATCAGTTATTCTTACATTATTTCCTCATACTACCTATTTATCTACTTTTTGTGATTCATTTATTATTAGATCAAAGCGTTAACTATTTATTAGTTGTAGAAGAAAAATAATGTAATTATGTTGACATATATTTTATTTTTTAAGTTCGTTATATTCTAAAAATTTATTATGGATTTGGTATATCAAAAGCACGGTCTATCATTTTGTGTGTTTTTCTATCTTCATAACTTCTCTCCCTAAGATAATAAGTAAGACGTCGCTCTTTTGGGGATTTTATTTTTAAAATATAATAAATTCTCCACTTTTGTATGTCCTTGCTCTGATGAAAAATAATGAGTAGGTACCTACTAATAATTATTATGATTATAACATAGATGTTACAAACCTAGATGTGTTAAATTACCGTAATACCTTACACGTATTTGTAGAATAAAGTATAGTGCGTGGTATGGACGTTAAAAGAAGAAAATAATAGGCGTTCGGTAATGGAACGCAGTCAGGAGCGTCGCGGCGACTAACATCGTGGTCCTCAGGCGTCGCAACAAGTTATGGGACGCCTTTCAAAATTATTCTTATCAAAGCAAAAGGTTTATAAAGTATTTAAAAAATCACACATAATCATACAAATAAGACTTACAGATACAATTGTGTAAATAAACATAATAGCTTTCAAAGACTCCAAAATTTGACAAAAACTCAAAACTCGAGATGAGATCAAAAAGTGAAATCAATCGTTAAGATATTTTTTGACGTTACGTTATAATAAAAGTCTATGGATTGAAGAAGCAAAATTAATTTTTTATTAAATTGTGCTTTGAAAAAACATTTTTATAAAAATTTATTAACTTTTTACATGTATGTATTGCAGAGATGAATACGGCGGACGACAGATTACATTAGGTGACATTCAGTTTTTGTAAAAAATAACCCGGGTGTCGGCGCTCGCTACATAAACAAGCTTATCTTTTCTGGCTTAAAACGGACTAATGCTTACATAGTCAATGGTATAAATCTACACCATTCAATAGGCCCAGAAAGATTTGAAAGAAGCCTAACCTGTTTTATGTTAAGAGGATATTCACATAAATCCTCTCAGGATTATTTCTGTGCCATATTTCCGTATTTTTGTCGTACTACCGTTAATACTAATCTGAGAGAGGTTGAGCAAATCCCCTGTATAAATACTTTATTAGGAATCTGTTACTATTATGTTTATTCGGTTCTCTTTTGTCATTGTGATTGTGTGAGTGACATCCAACATGTAGGCCTGACACTGGTAAATGAGGGGGGTTTAAGATCAAGTCCAATATGAAGGTGATGTAGTTTGATAATCACATAATTACCTATGTGTTTATCACTATTGTTAACGTACCTACTTAATATGTCACGGACCATTTAACATTCTTCCGTTATTACCTACTGCTGAGTCGTTTCAAACTTTGAAATTAATAAATGTAAGAAGGAAATTTTATGAATAAACACAGCGACCATCTTGATTCATGTAATTATTATTAGAGCCAATTTTCATCATTTCTTCTAAATGGCGGGTTGCGAGGGTGAAGCAATTTTGTCAGAAAGCTCACAAAAGTTTGAAAAAGGAAAATTACACAATTTGCTAATGGGCATACTGCGGATAATAATTCGTAGGGCAGTTTTAGTAGGTACTACCAAATGGGGGTTATTAAACGAAATTGAAATTAATATTTAATCTTTGATCAAAAATGTTTGCCTTTCAATTAGGTACTTCGACGAATTTTTACTGAATAACTTTGTATTTGTAGCACAATTATTGTTTTTTGGAATTAATGTTAATTATTGAGTTCAACTGAACATAAGTTAACGACTTCTGTTTGTGAAAGTATTTTTATGTAGATTTAATGTAAGAAACTATGAAAAATAACGATACACATATTATACTAATACAAAAGTGTACAGGTACATACCTACTATAAAAGTGCTGTAGTCAGCACTTTTATAAAACTAAAACTGCCCTACGAATTACTGTTGCTTAGTAGCAACAGTATTCTTTGTTGTGTATCTTTACATAACACTTCGGAAATTATAGAAACGTCAGCGTCATGCAGAAATCCGCCCAGTAAATCGAGAGATGGAGCGATAACTGGTAGCAGTATTAAAAAATACCGCGAACTTTTCGGTCCACCACAGCATGCAAAAAGTTTCACGTGGAATTAAATGCAAAAAGAATGAGTTTGTTAATACAAAGCTTGCGTCCAGGTGAGTCCAATCTCGTCCGGAATCGGATTACCGGCTGTGGTTGTGGGCCTGCAGAGGTCAGTTCAACTCGTATAAATGCGCGATTTGGCGGGAAATTTACAACTTTTTCTCGGTTCTCGGCTCTCGGATGGAGGTAGTAAACTCGGAAGCAATCTCGCCACACCAGCTACCGAGTTATTTCGCAGAATATTGCGGGGCGCGTGACTAATAAAATGACAAATAGAGGTCCCAGGACCGTTGGGGACGCGCTGAAATGAGCGTAGCGAGTTTTGCTCTGAATAGTAGTTGTTTACCTGTTTGTCTTCATATTGCACATACCTATCTGAAATGTAATTTTACGCTACGTTTAACTGCTATTTCATAGAATGAGGAACTTTTATAGCAATATTACCAAAGCAAAGCTGAGATATGTACCTACAATGTTTTCCATATTTTTGCAATTAAAATAATACGAGTTCCAGTGTTTCAGTAATAATAAACAGGATTAATTAATTTAATTTTCAAATTATTTGTATTTTTTTGAGTCTTTACTTATACGTTCTAGGTATATAAACAAAGGGGGAATATCAAGCATTTTATTTGCTTTCAAAAATGAAAATACAAAGTATCACAGGAAATCAAAAAGTCTGCAGCGAGTGGAAATTTTCGCTGGCTCAGCAAAAAAGACGAAGCAAGCTGGCGGGACAAAACGCGAGGGCAAATTACACCGACCGAATTGGTCTGCCATGTACACCGTATATGTAGGTACAGCGAAATGAAGGTGTAACTGGCCCCGATGAAGAGTAAACTTTAAACGTACTCAACAAGTTCTATAACTCCCTTAAATCTCTTTTATCAATGGGCGTAACTTTAACAAAAGAGTTTGTTCTGAAACAATTCAGTCAAGAAAAGTTTTAAACGATTTCAAAAAACTTTTTTTATTGGTTTTATATGTATAAATCTAAGGAATGATAATGTAAAAATATGTTTTAGAATTAAGTATGCAAAATTTGCGCACGATAACTAATCTTCTATGTTATTAACAGAGAAATTAAATGATTTTGTGAGCCAAAGATAAAAAAAATATTAATATTTTTAGGGTTTTAATCAATTTACGATAAATCTGCTTATTTTTAATTTTTTTTTATTGGGACGAATAGTAGCTCAGGAATTTTCCAGTCATATTAAGTAAGAGGAATTTTCCTTTCAAAGTTGTAGGTATGGTGATGCACACGTGACATCGCATGTGAAAGACGTCCCGCCGTCGACATCTTCTACAATTTTTATGAATTTTATAAAACATTCTTGAACAATGTTTCTTTATGGTATACGTTACATGAACGTTGCAGGGCAAAATGTGAAGGAAGACTTAGTTCATATCGCTTTGACAATTTTAATACTGTTTATTTAATAATTATTGTGAAATGGTATTCATTTATATTTACTGGTAAATGTCAGAGTCATATTAACGAGCAGACCTTTAGGGATGGACAGAGCTGTCCATAGACTCGCGTAAACTGAAAAATATCATCAACTCTGACGGGTTATTTCTGGCTTGTCCACACTACTAGCGAAGTATTTTAAAAACATTTCTCGACTAAGTCTACAGCAAGGGTGTTTAGACGCCACACTGTACCTAGATGTAGATAAACGTTTATGATTTTTTCCGTAATATATTACATAAAAATATACCAGAGCTAAGATTCAATTTACTATATTTAGTATATACCTACCTACTAATAAAATATTGCACGGCATTTATTGACGTTTGTATCATACTCTTTTATTTGTATACAAATCTGCGACAGTGACGCGACCAAATGTCTACGGTTTTGGTAGAAGCAAATGAAAATACCTAGATGATACTATCTATCACTTCTACATACGATTGCATCAAAGGTAGGTATATTTCGTAGTTGCGTAAATATAGCGTGAAATTTCGCAACAAAAATATTCGCAACTACCTCATTTTGTCGTGTTGCTGTTTCAAGTGTGAACTGACTCTAACAGTTCCGTTTTTCATCCAATATACGGAACTCTAAAGATATACTCGCTCACCAAAGTAGGTACTGCGATGGATGTGGATGAAACATGAAAAGCGCAATTTTCCTCCGCTCTGAAAATTGTATGGGAGCTTGTACTAAATGACATAATTTGTAATACAAATGGATTTCATCAAAACATCAAGTACCAAGAAAATGTTGCCAATGTAAGAAGCCAAATAGCAATCAGAAACAAGCAAGCATCGTTTCGATTGTGAGTATAAAGTAAGGTAATTACAGAAATATTTGGCTTCAAACCATTAATGACTACTAATGAGTACGGGTGTCTCCTTTTCACTGAAGAGGTCTAGAGCATACCCCGCCCACGCTGCTCCAGTGTGTATTGGTGGAGAGAACAATTGCCAATCTAAGTATCGAAAAATTTTGTGACGTCTGAAGGCCTGAGACATGGCTTAGCAATTGATAAGCCACGGTAGGTATCGCCCTCTAAAACTCGGTAGTGCTCAGATTTTTTCACGAGGGTCAATTATTATTCAACTGCCTAGCGCGCCGGCAGATGCTGATGTGGTAGGTAATGCTATTGTGATCATACTAATGTTAAAAAATCTTATTTCTTCAGTCAAATATTACAACTAAGACCCAATGACATATGAATAATGACTGGTAGAGAATGCCATTAGGCATTAAGTCCGCCCATTGTAATACCTTGTCATAGGTTGTCAATAAAGTGTGAAATAAAGAATTAATAAATGTGATATCATGGAGCACCAATTAGGTACTATACCTAAGTGGAATTAGAAACGATGTGTACTGTGAATCGGCTTCCTATTTTAAACTGCCCTTTGCTTGCTTGTTCTTCTAATTAATCGACTGTAGTACAAGGTACTCTATGCTTTTTAAGTTCAAGTAATCCCTGACCATTTTTCATCATGATTTAGTCCCGAGGAGATAGTAAAGTAAATAAAGTTATAGGCAGGTGTTTTGAGATTTCATGAAATGTTAAAGTGATATTCAGTTTATTTCTACCTCAATGAATTCAACTTCATCAAGCACCAGACAAAACTAAGTAACAATATTTTGGTGTGAGTATAATAATTAAACCTTTAAAGTATTATTTATTTAGTAAACGAACTGATAATAAACAACTGTTTTGTCTTCATTAAGCATTGCCATAAATGATTGAGAAAAAATCCTATCAACTAGTCTTCCCCGCTAGATTTAATAAACATTAAATTTGCGAAAATTTCTATAATAAGTTTAGTGAAGTGAATACGGAACAGAGCCAAACGGGTACGGTATTACGAATTTAATCTCGCAGAAATGTGTGTGGTATCGTAGGAATTGCTGCAACAAAGCTTCTGTTTACGACGATCGTCTACAGCCATAGGGGAAAAAATTCAAAGCAATCGACAATACTACATGTGTTTTACATTCAACCCGGATAAAAGAACCGTTCTTGTATCTTTCACTGATGTATTACACCCCATATAGGAGACAGCACAGAAAATCGAATTTAGTACTTGTATTGGTTAACGCAATTCGATTTTGGAATAGACACATCAAATCTGGTCGCAGCCTTTTCGTTGGGGTCATTTTCCTTATCCATCGAACATTTCCAATTGTCATCATCGTGTATTCTAGATTTGATAATGTTTCCCGCTTACTTCCTAGTATGTAACAAAACACGTCAAATCTCTGAAAATCTCCATAGTTTTAATTTCCAATAAAAAATAAATAAGATTTTATGGAAAAGTACTTCAGTGAGACCAAGTAAATGATCTATTTCCTGTAAATTAAATAAGAATAAGGAAATTTTATTACATTACAGTTAGGGTTCTTTTATGAGATATAATTCTAAGATATTGAAATTTAATTAAAACTCGTAAAATATCTGATAATACCCAGTTGTAAAGAAAATTAACTTATGTTTTTAATTCCTAATTTGTTAAAGAATTTCAGCGTAGTTGTTCCAATGCTGGAACGCTTGTTACTTTAGGGTTGACAGATTCCTATTTGGCTGAAAATGTATTGTGTTTAGTTATATAAATAATCCAAAACAATAAATAAAACATTGCATAAAATCATGATTTTATAAATACCTATACTTAATTTAAGAAAACTCGATAGATGAAAATTAAATTGTAGAGCTGTAAATTCTTGATTTAATATAAATTAACGACGAAAGTTTCGTCGTTCGTAAATGGTTATTAAACATCAGTAAGTATTCGACGGATTACGACTGTTCACAAATAGCGTGAGCTCTGACATGAGAAGTTCAAAATATGGACTGAGTTTCGGTACAATATTGTTATGTATTTTGTTTAATATGTTGCTGTTGTTAGAACGGAGTTCCATTTGGTCTTTATTATAAAGTAGTGACTTGCTCACACATCGCCTCAGGGTAGGGTATATTTTATTAACAACTTAAATGTAACGTTTACTAATTTTTCTATTTTTATCCTTTTATTTTTTGGTTGCTTCCCGATTGAAATGAAACAAACTACACAAACAGTGCTTCGACATTTCTTCACAACAATTTTGTCAATTTTGTCAAAACGTTTGTCAAATTCTATGCGACGTATGACTCTTCATTTATGCGTTGATTTTAACAAATTAATAAAATTGTCGCGGATTGCATTGAAGTATTGTTTTTAGCTTTGTATTATATTTCACAATATTTTATTAATTGTTTATTCTGTATTGTAACCTTAACCTTAACATTATATGCGGACTTAATGCCTAGTGGTATTCTCTACCGGTTGTGAATACGATAGTTTGATAGTTTTCATTTAGTTAAAAATCTTTCTAAAAATGGAATGTTAAGCGTTCATTTTCATTTTTATGGCAGCGGATGCAAGGCATCCGCTTTAAGTAATCCAGAACTATAGGAAAGTTCTATCGCACGGTGACTACCTGCGAAATCTGGAAAGCAGTAGAGTGGATGGATCTGCACTGTTTGCTTTTGCTGTCACTTTTTGCCTCACAAAGCATTACGAAAATCTTAGTTCGTATCTAATAAAAATAACGAACTTCATTCTATAAGGCCATATATGGCATCTTCGGTTAAAAAGTCACACGTTTAAAATCAGCACTCGATGGTGTAATTTACGTAGGAGCAAAACCCTACAAATTAATTTGATCTAATCACCATCTGACATCTGCAGCTCCAAAAAAGTGTAACTAATTCCAGTATTAATATTTTTGTATTCCTACATTTTACCATCTTTCATAGTTATTAAGAAGATTCAGCGTTGTGTCCCAATTAGGCATGTATACTGAACTAATACTGAAAGAGTGTTTCGGGCAGTCACTAATTACGGAATTGCGGCTCGAGCGAGAGCATTGTAGGGTAGCACTGACAATGGCTTTACGACAAGGGGAATAAATTTTAGCAATTCATATGGTTTTGTTGCAGCTTTGTAACCGGAGCGATTCGTAGTATGAATTGTGTGTTTTTTTTTTGCTTTATTTACTTAATTTGTATCACTTTACAAAAAGGTATACAAGGGCAAAACTTAATGCCTGAGGGCATTTTCTGCCAGTAAGCCCTGGATGGATGTGCAAAAGGCAGATGACTTACCCTTATTCCTACGCATGGTACCTACTTTTTTGAACCAGTAGTCCTTTAATAGCCACATTCGGAAACTGTTAAGCGTTTTATTACCCATTCAAATTGATCTTTGTAAATTACGAGTATGAACCAACTGAAATGAATAACTACTAATATTTAAGTAGGTAAATCTTACAACCGTACAAATCGTTACCGTGCCGAATACCGTACTCAAATTGGTTAAGCCGTTTCTGTGATTAGCAAGAACATCATCAAAGACAAACCAACTTACAGACAAAAATTCTTAAATTCATAAAAATACCGAACAGTTTTATTTGTCAACTAGTAAATCCGCCCTCGCTTCGCTTCGGGAAACCAGTCCCTTCAAAAATCTCTATAAATTTTAACAAATTATG
>DWJQ01001221.1:0-11477 GCA_018248915.1 Hesperia meskei straton
AACAGAGCCCATTTCGGTAGAAATACCGAAAAATCGGTAGGTTCGAGACCACTGAGGCAGAGCAAACTAGGGTAACGAGTAGCCGAATGTCGATGCCATGGATTAAATGCTTAAGGAAGCTGCACAATTAGCTATTCGTTGCGTAAGTCCTTTTAAATCAATCAAAAGTTCCGCGAATATACAGGATGTTCCAAAAGTCACCTTCAATATAAAGACGAGAGGTTTTACTGTGTCAACATCATTGATCCACTAAATGTAGGTTTATATGTAAATATACACATACCGTAAGGAGAAGCCTAATGACTAGCACTCAGTAGAGACTAACATCCTTACAGATCAGCAAACGGCTCACAGTTCACTGCAGCTCACAGAGAAGTTCGACTTGATTTGCTCAATCTTTGCTCAATCAATCTCAATCAGATTCAAAGCCCGCCTCTTGGCAGCCAAGTTCACTAGTAAGATCCTGTTACGGTGACGTCTATAATGTCGTTTCAAGCTTTTCAGTCATAATATTTCTGATCGTTGCATATTGACATGTTATTTTAATTTTAAGCGCTCACATTAGTTTTAATAGGTCATCTGAAACCATTCACGATACAATAACGGTTCGACATAGAACGGTATTTTAATGAATCAAAGAGCCATTGGCAAAGTAACGAATGTTTAATTCTATTAATAGTCGCTCATAGCTCCAGCACTTCCGACGCCGACGCTGACGTAGCTGTCAATCTGTCTGCCCGCTAATGTGTTGTAATCTCGCGCGTAATGGACCTGTCTTCAACGAGTGTGTGCGACTGAAACGTATGTACGGAGCTTAACGCTCGTGAAGTTCCTGCTGAAAAATGAGTTGGGGCTTTGTAGCCAACTTTTGAAGGCTCCCATAAATTTTAAACTCAAATTGAAGTTTTAATGTTGGGTTTATACCTTGATGTAATTGTCTATCAGGACGCTTGTGAGGCTTAGTAATTAGTAGATTGCTGATAACTATACATATAAATGACTAAGTTGACGTTAAGTACCTACACCACCTACACAGAACTGAATTATCATTATGAAGAAATATCGGTGTGTGCAGGTTTTCTCCTATTATGATTATAGAAAGTAAGATTTAAATAAATTCTGATCCCCAAATAATTTGACGATTGTAGTCAGTATCATTTACATGCATACTTTTAAGTTGAATATTCAAACGATCTTCGCTCAACTGATACAACTGCTTAGAACTATAGAGTCTATAGATCAAGATAAAAAGTGTATCTTGACCTGAAAATGCCGCAGCCCACAGGCTTTGTAGCTCTACAAGCAGGCACACATCAGCACGATTCTAATTAAGTTGTCTTAGTCAACGTTATTGTTTTACATGTTAATTCTCATTCATTATCTCTTATAACATCTCATATTCTTAAATTTGACATGTTGACTGTGCGGCAGAGTCGATATTATAAAGTTACAGTTCTCTAGTCGTTCTAAGAGCAGTTTTTATACAAAACTATAAGATAGTTTTGTTAAGTTTTCAGTTAACATTCTGTTTTCAGTCAATCTAATCGTAAAAATCCACGATGAAGAAATTATTTCAGATGTAAAAACAAACCTATAGTAAATTTGTATTTTCTCAAGTTTCCATATATTGCAATTAGTAAAACAGTGTAAAAGTGGTGCCGCATGCCGTGTGTACATTATCTCGCTATAAACAATAATGCAGTAATAAAGTAGCAACAAATCATGCTGTGCCCATTCGGTGATATCACGTAATGTAAAATGATGTCATGTCGTGAAACTGGATTACTAAAATGTAGTATTGAGCTCGTAATTTTGAGAATATACCGCGAATGACGACCCACTCCGACGATTTATATGATTGTTTGTTCGAGCCGTGAGCCGTGATAAATGAACTATTGGGAGTTGGCCTTATTGAACGTTTAACGATTGTTGAGTCGTAACTCATAATGTGATTTATCTTTACATTTTATATTTGCCACATACATAACTGTGCTGAGCAGTGCTATGCAGATGTACCAGATACTATATACTATATACACTAGAATATTATAAATGTGAAAGTGTGTTTGTTAGTTTGTTTGTTTGTGACGCTTTCACGTCGAAACCTCGTTATTATATGGTAGAGTATATGTGTGAAGATAGTTAGGAAGGCCAAGAGTGACGCAGGCTACTTTTTACCGCATTAAAACATCTCATTCCTATGAGAAACGACGTTTTTAGATATTTAGTTTCGAAAGCTGTTAATAGATGGCGTTAAACGTATGTATGGTGTTAGTTAAACAACTAATTGTTATATTCCTTTGACCATGCGGGCGTAGCCGCGGGGCTAGTAGGATATAATACATAGTCCATCACACTGGCAATGAAACTGCATTTTTGGTGTTATTGTCGACCTTTTTTACTAGAAATCCTTGTTATATGAGTACTTAGTATTAAAAAACTTTCAAAATAAAATGTACAATACCTACACATTATATTTGGGTAATTCCTTATTCAAATGTAGACTCATAAAATAAAGTAAAATATGTCGTACCGAGCTGGTTTCAATACATTGTTATCCCTCGTAGGGTTAGTTTTTTAAATCGCGTGACTGCAATGGTTTACAGCACTAAAACCACGTTGAAAGTAATTTGTTGCCTGTGTAACGACTTAAGTAGGGGTAATATTTGACCGACTATGTAACATTGATCGATGTTGAACCCTACACTGCCTTTTCGATCGGTGGACAAAGCGTCAATGATGTCAAGTTAGTGATGGTTAATACCATAAGACTCGCTTACCCATGGACACTTCGCCGATACCATAATCCATCCAACTGGGTCGAAATATCGTAAAATAATTCGAAATCGTAAGTACCCGTTCGTATATAACATGTTTAGTGCCGCTGCCGACACTAAACATGATACAAGTTTAAAATAATACACTACTTAAAGTTCGATTACTAAAAAATATGACTCGATATTTGATATCGAATAAGCACTTAGTCACGCAGCAATTTGACCTGTATCATTATTAGCCGTTATTTTTGTGTCCTGTCACTTTTAATTGTGCTAACAGTACTTTCAAAACACGACTTCCTGAGAGCGAAAGCTAGCTTACAGCTTACAAAGTTCGAGACTTCCCTCATGAGTCAGTTTTGGCCTTTAGCAAACTGTTAAATGGATTGCTTTACGTTTACGAGATAAATATCGACCACGACAGGCCAATTTATGTATCACTGCAGATTAAATATTATTGCGATACATTATTGTGAATTGTGAGTGTATACTGAACACTGACTTGGCGCGGGGTTCGATAGAAATCGCCGGTCACAATCTGAGAGGTTGTTAAATACTTAAATGAAAAATCTGAAACTGTAAATAACCCTTACTGATTTACTGTAAGGCGTTGATATCTTTGAATGTGCGTGTTGAGAGAAAAAACGGAAATTATTAGGGTTATCAAAATCGGTTCATCCCGTAAAAAGATATTGAGGTAAAATACAAGTAAACAAAAACATTACATAGGAATTCGACTGAATTCCTCTTCATTTTTTGAAGTCAGTGTTAAAGAAGTAGTGTCAGTAAAAAATAAAAGTCTTATGTAACAAGGGCGTCACGTTTTATGGAAACGACACTTGGTTTATAAAGTACGAGATGAGATGTCATTGATATAATTTTTCATCCGTATTCGGTGGCAGCATCGGTGGTTAAACCGAGGGTCCCGGTCGGTCCCAAGACTCCCAAGTCTCTGTTCGGGTAATAAAATCACAAGTTCCCATATAAAACCTTTTCTCCGCTAGTCGCTCCTCGAGGGATGCCCGTTTAGACGACTATAAGAAAGTATGTATTTGAACTCGCGTGTAAATGGTATGGAATGACGTGATAACTTATAGTGTGTTTATTTACTCCATATAAAATAATGTTTGCTTATGTCTATGAAAATACTTTCTTTCGTGCTAAATATTATTAAAAGTTACACGTCATCACGTTAATATTTATAAAACTAGATTTGCGTGGATCTGTGCGGCAACGTGTACATTTTTCCTGCTGAAATATTAATCTTGTGGAAACTCGATAAAAGCCTTTAGCTTATTGAGCGAGTAGCTTTTAGTTTTTCCTATAACACCTCTAGCCTTCGGCGCAAGTCCCATTAAATTCGGTTTACCCGTTGCAGATTGCAAGTGACTTCGACTCAAACTGCTTAAAATTGTCCAGTTTTAAAACTTATATCACAAGCTCAAACCGCACAAACACAAGGAAACAACCATCAGGCTTGACACAAGATCTTTGGAAATATAAAATTTGAAGTGAACGAACTCTAAATGTTGCATATTTTCCGGCCAATTACACATTTTAGCATCAAAAAGATTATAATCTGGTTTAAGTGACCCTAACCGAGATGATATCAAAATTTTAATGCGACATTGAGATATTTCGTTACCAATTGGGAGTTTAATTCGCGGAATGAATCCGGTGGAGACCTGAAATGGAGATAGCAGCCGGATAAGATCCGATAACGCCATAACGCTCGTAGCTGGGAACAGTATTCTGCCGAGAGAACGGTAACCGATTCCTGGGATCTGTTATTTGATTTTCAACCAATTTAAAAAAAGGAGGAAGTTTTCAATTCGACTGTGTTTTTTGTGTGTTCATTTTATACTCGAATGCTTGTCGTATTGCTCTATTTAAATTTAAGCGACACATGACGTCTAGTTTTTGAGTTAGTAATAATTATGTTTGATTACGTTAACCTAGTTCTGATTTTATTATAGTGTCTATGTTGAATATTTTTAATCAAAACATGTTATTCTGTACGGCAGCGTGAATTTGTACTGTACCGCAGTTGTATTTCCCAGATTTAAATGACCACAAAACTTGCACAAGTATTTTGCATACTTCAGGAACACTTTGTTCATTTAACGCCTCAAAAGTTACTCCTGTAAGCGCCGAAATGTGAAGGAATGACTGTCCCGCGGAGACAATGACGCCACCGTGGAACTTTTAAACACTTTCTCAGGTGTTTATGAGGAATGTTTTACAAAGTTTACCGCTTATGTACCGTTTCTACGTTACGAGGTCATGGAATGGATCTAAAAGGCTTTTATCACAGATTCTTTTCAGTGCTGGCCTGACGAGGCGTTTCTGCACTAACAATAGGTAGGTGAGTGGAAAGATATTGAACACAAAAACCTTTGTAACTAGCATAAATACAGTGTAAAAGTAATATTCACTAACAGTAAGTATGTACATGTAGGAAATAATAACTGAAGCGTTTATTCAAGTTATGTTCGTTTTGTGTTGGAAGTGGTGTTCGTCAGCCTACAGTAGCGTAAATCGTAGAAAATGAAAATTTGGGCAACTTCACTTACAGTAGGAAACGGTTTACTGATTCCATGGGTTTTGGATATAAATCGCCATCATAAATAAGAACCGAGGGTCAAATGACTTCATTCTTGCATCTTATTGCTGGTCCTTCGAGCCGGATTTCGTTTCCTCCAGGGAATAATGGTTCGACGAGCTTCACATAGCAATGGCGTGCATCCTGTCATGTGTTTTGTTTAGCAAAATTTACTATGTTCTATTATTTTTAAATTTAAATACCTATCAATCTTCAGTAGGTACTTTTATGGTACTTGCGTCCAACGCGACATTATGAATACAGTCGCAGGTATTATACAAATTTCAACAGCTTTAGCATATTTTAGACAAGGATGGGCTCTTGAATTTTAAATTGTCTGCAGTTTTTTGTAAAAATGTAAATTCCGGGTTTGATGCTTATTTTACGAAAAAGTTTCCTATCTCTGTTATTGTTACATTTATTTCACGCTCTTTTAAAACATTGCCGTCGGCGGCATTTTATTTCATTAAACATGGTTCGTGTATAAAACGGAACCATATGAGGAAGAGCTTTCTTCATGAAAACGTTGTAACACTTCACAATACGACGTGTGGGTCACCTTTCACTGGTGATTCTATACCAAGTCCAGAGTCATAGACCCTCGGATATATTTACATGAGCCGCTAGGTCGGCTCTATTTACAGTAGCTAGGGATGGTTTGAAGACATGTGGTTGTTAATTGCTTCGTCAAGCCCAATGTTAAAGTAATTGAGGTGCGTTTTTTTTTCAAAAGTGCTTTGTCAACATTTTTATTAAAATCGTCTGTCTGTAGCTCGAGATTATTACGAGAATTAAGTGCTTCATAATATTCATAAAGAGGGACACATTAGCGTAATTGTTTCCTTAATGAATAATTTATAAGTTTTACAATGTACGTACTTGGCATTTTTCAGTGTTACATTACACCGTAATATGATTTACAAAATCGTGATCTGTGAGTGTGTGGTTACCAATAAGAGCTTCGGTGTTTCGAGAAGATATTGGTCAATAAGATCACTGAAAAGTGCCGATATCATGTTGTAAACGGTTCATGTCTCACTTGTAATATTGTAGCGAGCCTTACATTAGCAGAGGAAAGTCCATTTGAGAGCCGGATGCTTGCAACCCGGGGCGGATCGCGTCATCCCGAGGTGGTTCCGGGCGACGCGGAGCGCGCAGCCTCCGCAGTATCGAACGGTTTTCCTCCGCCCCCCCCCCCTACAGCTACCTCCCCCCCGCCACGTGCTCCATTCACCGGTCGACCACGTGCTACCTCGAGTATTGAAATATGCAAGCGATAGAGGTTGTAGTGTAAGGGTTACGGTGTGTTTGTATTATTTTTGGATCGATTTTTATTTCCAATGGTTATTTATACATAACCATTGTTTTTCAGGAAACGTGAACCTTATTTTTTAGTTGTTCATTATACTGAATCTTTCCAGAAATGAAAAAATGAGTGGGCTTATTTCATTCATTTAATCAAGTTATTTTAAATGCTTGAAGTTTTAATTTGAAACATTTGAGGGTTTCTAGCCATTAGTTTTTAACGTTATTAAGTATTCAGTTGCTATAAAGGCAGAATATAAAACTGTTAGTACAGTTAAAAAGTTTTTACTTTTATTATTTGTGAAATTTGGCGCCCAACGTGGGACATTTACGTCTATTAACGGTACGTCTCGAATTCGCACCGAATTTTCATTTATGCTCCTGTGTATAGTTTAACTTGGAATCATGACTAGCATAAACCCAGATATACATAATCCGCCGTACGACACGGTACGAAACAGCAATACGCATGCGTCATTCAAGGGAAAACCAAGAGCTTTTAATGTGAACGGCCCCTCACGAAATAGCGTTCTGTATTTTAATTAGAACTTCGGACTTTCCTTTTTCACGCGGCCAACTAGCGCCGATTTAGACGGTCGTAAAATCGATGAGTTTCAAATTTTTCGGTCCATTGACGATAGACGGGCGGGTTCGTGTTGCCATTTATTTGGAATCGCTTGTAATTCGGCAATTGGCCCATTTCATTTGTTCCGATTTTGAATTGGAAATTTTGCTGACAAGGCGTTCGGATTGCCCTAATTAATAAGCCTCGATTAATAAAGGTTCGATGGAGGAATTACGAAGCGTAAAATTGAGATAGGATAATATCTATAAATAAACCTATTATGTAGCAGTGATAGCTTAAGTGCTTAGGAATTTGGTACCCTATTCGGAGAGTCCGGGCTCTAATCCCAGGGTGCACCTCTAACTTTTCAGAGTTATGTGCGTTTTAAGCATTTATATGTCTCTTGCCACAGACGGTGAAGGAAAGCATTGTGAGGACTATGGTCTCAACCTTCTCATTCATTAGAAAAGACATCCGTGCTTAATAGTGGGCCATGATGGGTTGAGATGTTGAAACCTAGTATGTATTTATAATCTACTATTGTTACTTTTAAAAATATCTTATCCGCATCTGCTTATGTTTAACATTTTAGGCATTAGCGAAGCAAACGTAGCACACATGATTCTTGCAAAGCTTTGTTATTACTAAATTTGGTCTTATGTTACAATTTATTTTGAAGAGTCTTATTTCATTTAATTCCAACTTTATCATCAAAATGAATTAATATAATGTGCCAATATTGCTGAATATCGTACGAGATCGATTTCCTTTCAATAAGCGGCTTAAATAGGTCAGTCTTTGGCGAGTATGACGGCACTTTTATTAAATTCTACAGTGTTAATCTTGTCTCTAACGCATTGATCTTGTGTTCTTGTTCAATATGACCGGCCGGTTTCGTTATGCAACCGGAGACCAGGCACTGGGGTTATTCTAGTATAATTGAATGTCCACTATGTAGATTATTCAATTATGGTCGGACAGAGCGGTGCGGTTTGCGACGATGTAACGACGCCGACGACGTCGCTTAATGCGGCCAATCGTAGATTGAGACAATTGGAATTTACCGCATTATGTATTGAACTGAATTATTGGAGGTCTTTAGATTTTAATGTCTTCGCCTCATCTGGAGTCCTAAGCAGATACATATTATGTAGTTCACAAACGCATGTACATTAGTTACGGATCTCTGACGGAAGTGATGTTTGACGTACCAATAATTTTGGTCTTTTCACGCAAAGATTTGTGCCCCAGCTCTCAAGCGAGTAGTATGGGATGTTAATTGAAGAGGAATGTGTTTTGCTGTCCAATTAAAGAAAGAGTCTTAGAATGTTCTTCCGATAGCAACAAATAATACAGGTTATTGATATCAAGAAGAATCAATGATCCTGAAACATAGGTCGTAACAATCGTCGCCGCAGGATGCTAGGATGTTGACTATTAGACGAATGCTTCAGCCGAGCTCGTGATTGGATACTTCCTAACTATGCGAACCTGAGACCCTGTCTAGTCTCAGGGAGTTGCTATGCACCGAATTATATTATTGACAGAGAAACATTAGCAGCACACTGTAGGTGGCAACAAGTTTTGCGAGTGAGAAGTACTAAGGATTTCTTCCGTCTTGAATTTGAGCCAAAATCACTTCTCCCGGTGCACCTTGTTAAACGGCTGAAACAATGGCACCAAAATCGTCCAATTCAAGATTTACCCAGTTCAATTTCAATTACGATAGTACACATGCACATTTAATGCGCGCCTGGCTTGCTACCTGTGTTGCTACTCTTTGCTGCTAGTTTTTTGGAATCCTAATGTGTAAATTTTTGGCTCGTGTCCAACAGACTTAATTGATATATTATTCGAGTAGATAGAAATTTCTTCTTACGTTCTTATTGGATAGTCTATTACTTTTAAATTTCAACTTTCAACCTACCTTGGTTTGAAGTTTTCAACGCTTCACAAAATATATATGTAAAGCTTATCGAGTTTTTAACACAGCTAACGTGATAAATTAAAGTGTCTAACAAAGTATGGGCGCTCATTAAATTTGGCCACCATCGCGATTTATCTGTGTCCGGTGACAGAGGATAGCAAACTTTATCTATCACTAACGATTCTCTAACGTATACGAGTAGAACGCCCTAACAGCGGCGTTGTACTACTTGATACTTGTTAATGCATATTCTTACGAAGACATAGGTACATGAAATGTAACATATTTGGAACATCGTTAAATTTCTTAATCTTTTTTGTTGTGAGAATTATTTACATTCCAGCTTTGTTCTAGCTTTGGTATTCCATTGTTATCAAGAGATACAAACAGATTACAAAAAGTTCCAACTTCTTAAAAAGGCAGAAAATCGATGTCAGATCTTATAAGTTTCAGGTAAAAAAGGCAAACAAAACGCAAAGTGTTTGTAGGTTTAGTCGATATCCGTTTCGGTAGTGGGTTATCCGGGGCCTCCGGGGGCCGGGTAACCGGAAGTAACCGATCTGTGTTGCAGTTCTACAGATATGAAGACTACTTTTCTTCACTTTTTTGATGTTCTATCAGGTTTATCGAAAGTTTTTCAGTGTATTTCTATTGGTCTCGTGTATCTCTATTGAACTGTCTGCAGTGAGGTTGTTTTATGTTCTTTTTGTTGGGTCTTTGAAGATTCAGCATGTTCCAATTGGATTCTTGGCTGTAGATAAACGTTTCTTAATTTTTGTCCTGAGAATTGAATTAATTGTTGAATGGTCAAACGAATTAGGTTTCCGTACAATGATTGGCTGTTGGTGGGGATTTAATACCTTATTTGATATGGCTTTTGGTAAGAGTCATACCTAGCCAAAACTAGAGAAAATAATAGAGACTGCTATTTCGGATGACAATGTAAAGATAATAATTATAAAATGGGGCACAAAAGCCTCAATGTATACTAGCCGTTGGTACAAGTAGCATAATAAAGATAATGTTCATACCACTATCTCATTTTATAGCACTAACACAAAATCATGTAGATTATTTTATTACCTTTTTATAAATACCATGATAATATGCTAAATAAAAAAAAATACACCAATTGGCTCAATTGAAGTGTCCGTGACTGTGTTGTAATTTCAATCGCGGAGGTTGTGCAAAATAAAGGAGGCCGGGGAAAATTAATCCACATCAATGGGTTTGGAAGCCACGCCCGGCTCTGTAACCGGATATCCGGCGGCTTAATACTTCCGGATCGTCAGATTGGATTAAGAACCGACCGTCGGCGTCAATCCGGTCTTCGTATTATCCGCAACTATGTTGTTTATAGTTTGACGGTATTAATTCACTCTGTAATCGTTTAACGTCGCTCGTCGACGTGATCAACTTTTACAATATCCGGGAAATCGGAGGTTATATCCGGAGTTGTCAGCCTCAGGTACGTCAGGAATAAATTAGAGTTTGGTGTTTCAATTTTTGGAAACTTTATTTTTAAAATATTTTGAATGAGCGCATTGCCGGTGTGCGTTTGGGTTTGTGAGCGTATATGTGTGCGGATGTGTTTAGGGGGTAGTTCGACGGTTTTAGCAGTAAAAATTGGTTGCTTTAAAATTTTAATGAATATAATTTGATGGTCTGGTGTCACCACGCTTGACTGATGTTTGATTTGTTTACCTTTTTGCAAGGGGAAATTAGAGGGATGAGTTTAAATGTTTATTCTTAGTCTACGTGTCTGAGTCTTGTTTTGTTTGTTGTAAATGGCCCCATGACACGAGGAATCCTATTACGAGACTATGAAGGAGCATTATTTATTGTTTTTTACAGTTCAATATTAAATAGAATTCTTTGTTATGATATTATATCGGCGTTAGCCATCGTTGCCAATTATGTCACAATACCAAATACGCAACAATAGAGCTACCGCTGATGGCTTTGTATGCCCGCAAACAGTTATTCGGTGAGCTACTCTACGTCTTTTGTTGTTCCCATTGTGACGCTTGGGACGTTTCCCTATTGTCGGCTGAATGTATTACCGCGTACCTACCTAGTGTACCTACCTACATACCTTTTACATTTGGTCCTGCACTGGTTGATTAGCGTTTGTGTGCTTTGTTCATACATTGTGTCAAGTTGGTGGTCAAATGCATAATCCTGGTTTTCAGCAAGTCACAGATAGTTTAATGCCGAGAGAGACGTTATGCGTCCCCGAGACGATCAAGCGCACTTGACAAGTCTACGTGATTGAAGCGAATATTGATCGTTTACTGCGTT
>DWJQ01001222.1:0-11471 GCA_018248915.1 Hesperia meskei straton
ACAGCGGGCGATTCATTTTTGGTTTCGTCCAAGTGATACAATTGCCGATCTTTAGTTATATAATAAATCTATGGTAGTAAAAGACAATTGTGACCAACACAACAAAGCCCAAATGGGAACCAGGCTTGCTTCTTATTACCAGAATACATTTTTTGTTAATACATAAATTACATGGTACAAATGGTACAAGATACAGAGGCATTAAGCTCTACCCCTATTAAATCTGTGCACCTGGTAAACCTGCAATGGTAGATCTCTCATTGAACCTACATAATGTATTGTTGATGTTATGTATAATTTTTTTTTTCTTTAGCGAAACTTAAAAACCAATTAAATATACTGATGAAAATGGTATTGAGGATGTCAAAGAAGAGCAGTGATTAATTACAATCACATAAACAATAATCTCTGTTTCTTAACATTTTTTATCAGAAGATGGCAACAATTTCCCCTGATGTGAATATCATTTTTTTATCCCTGTTTCTATTTAAGATGACCATTGTAAAAAAATTCCTATTAAGTCCAGGCTAACAAATGAATTTACGATCATGTGACATAAAGTATCTTTGGTTTTATAAAATGAAACAATTACACCATAAAATCATCAATGTACCTGTGTGTTGTTGCATCCTGATTCCTGACACCTGCAGCTATACAATTAATCAATTAATGTCAATGTAATTTCCATATTTTGTTATTGTTGTACCGATAATGATGTCTTAATTGAAGTTGTTATTGATACATAGCATGAGGAAACCAATTATTTGTATTATGTTTGAGGAAAAAAAGTGTTTATATACAGTTCCTTTTACAAATGATTAGTAATGGATCAAATTGCAATTGTTGAAAATTTGTAAAACTTTAATTTCCAGTAACAGAATTTGGTAAAATATGTTGCAAAATTTGAATAGGATAGATATTATTTTTGAGTCTCAAGTCAGTTAAAAAAGAACATTAAATATTGCCCTAAGCTTTCATACATTAACGAAAACCACTTCGATCTTATTTAAGCCATGTCTAGCATTCAGAGAAGTTAAAAAACAAACCAAAAATCTAAACACACACTAATAACTTTACTCAAACATATTCCATGAACAGAAAAATCATTACAGTTTGATATTATAATATGTAGATTTAAGTTATCTTATGTCAACCTCTGGTGGCATAATCATTTCAATAATTTCTTACACAATCTCATAAAGAATTGGGTAACACATTGCATTACTTAAGGTGTTATACCTTGATAATGCAGATGTACAGACAGATAAACATATATAACATACAAGTTATGATCATGCTCTGATATATTATAAAGTAAATTGTAATAGTGTCCTTTATGATGCTTTTTAACTTATTTACACTGATAGTTACACTACCTTTAAAAGAAGCAGTCTTAGGTTTGATTTCTGACTAAGGCAGACATATGACTAACAAATTTTTGTTCTTGGGCTGGGGTATCAGCATATCCAGTGATATCCATCCATGCCATCAGTGATACAGGGAATCATGTTATGGGGATATGAGTGTATATCTATGGGTTTTAATAGACTTACGTGAAATATTATAATATTCAATATAGATCAATAGTATTTATATTAAATTTATTAAGCAAGAAAATTGTTAAAAAATTATTGACACCATATAAGACCTTAAAAATTCATACATATTAGACTCTGTGTCAACAATATGGTATTTTTTCCATGATGATAATTTTAAATGAAATCTACAAAATGAGTATGTATTTAGCTTTTGAAACAGCATCTTAATAATCTATCAACTAGACGAGAACCATAATCCTACCGTCCATTTAATAGTACCTACATTTAGTTGTGTTAACAACCTAATTAGTACTGCTCATACTCATCAATGGCCACAATAGATCAGTGGTCGCAGTGGCCTCACGGGAATACTTGTTTCCTGTGCCCTATACACCAAATAATAATAGTACTACTCATACCATTAGCAGATTTCGTATTATATGTTGATGCTCAATTAAAATTTCATCTGATGAAATTTTAATTAAACAACACTTATGTCTCAGTCAGTCAGTAGCTAGTGGTGACATAAAATAAAATAATTAGTACCACTAAAGGCGAATAACAAAACCTACCCACTTAGGATTTCACTCGCACTTTAAATAATTAAAATATTACAAAACACTGGATTCCACCCAGAAGGCCTGGAATGTTGCATTATTTGCTTTACAAGGATATGGTAAAAGGTAACAGAAATTTACCCAACAGGTGACATGGGTAAATTATACCTATATTGGTTCAATGGGTTCAAAAATAACATTTAAAATTGTCCGGTATACGAATTTTTTGAGAATTTAGGGAAAACCTACCCTGTTATATTCTAAATTTAAACATTTATTCTGCTCTTATTGTAATAACTGTATGTGATAAAAACAAAACGAATTAGGATACATATGTGACGCATCCCGGCTACAGGATTGAGCGAAACACATGTGTGGAGTGGATTTCTTTTTAGTTCTATTTATTCGACTCCGATATACGGGGGTTCGGAGCACCAGATGGTATAGTCAACCCACACACTTTTGTACTCCTTGCGGTTAGCGCCTATCTAATAACTGCAAATCTTTACCATTTCATAAATCTCGAGTGTCCTTATAGCTACTCCATTATTTATAATCCAGAAAAGACTTCTCCACTCACTTTCCGGACATTCCCTCGGTGATTTTGGTGCGCTTTAGAGGGCGCCGCATCTTTCCTGATTCGGCATTTCGCCTCTTCATATTTTTTCCTCCACCGTGTAAATCACGAATACAGGCTTTCAGTTCACAACACTTCACAACGATACATGTAAAACAACAATGCTCCAAAGAATAGGTACTCCTTTTTGTTGTCAATCGGCCTATGTCCAGAATTTACGAGGGAGATGGATGAAATTTATAGGCAAGCTCTTTTTGCGTTCACACACAAAATATTAATGTTGCCATCTTAAATGGTAAAGACATCCTTTGAAAGATTTACCTAACTGCCTTGGATATCAGCTTTTCAGCTCAATTACACAACACAAACTAAAAAAATCTGATTAATTGAAGCTACTCGAAAATCAAAATGTTTCAGAGTTAAATATGCATAAAAGCAAAAGTCTGTATGTTTGTCTGTAACGCTTTCATGGACCACCAGCAGCCCCGCAGCCCAATTTGGGTGTACATACACATTTTTTTAACCAACCACTAAAAGCTTGAAATTGGGGATAAAAGTTTATATGGCAAATATAAACCACTTGACCGATTTCAATGAATTTTCTCAGGAAAATAGTTGAGGACAGCAAGTCAAACATAAGTTATCAAAAGTTAATACCTGAGAGGAAGAAATAGGGTATGAAAATGAAAAAAAACCAAGTTAGAAAGAAGTAAGGAAGAGAGGAGAGACCTATGTTAAAGGTTAAAGGGAGACCAGTCTCCAAAGTACCGCTGTGTAACGCTGTAAAATTATAAAGCCTTCCGAATATTGCTTGTACTCCCACACCATAGGACCACCGACCAATGTGGATAGGCAATTTTCTTCTGTATAATATTATGAAAACCTGCAAGTGAAACAGGCTTTAGGAGTGTATTTTATATTTTTATTCTTATGATGCTTCTGGAGTAGTCTTACAATAAACACAAAATCCTTATTTTGTGCATTAATTATGTAAATCTACCGGTTTTCCTTTTTACTCTACCGATTTCTTGCAGTATATCTTTTCTTTACTAGGGTTGGCGACATTGGTGGGCCGTCGGCCGATGTTATGTCAATGCTGTCATTCTGTCAACTCAAATGTCTCAAACGTCTGTCTGTCAGTCTGTCACTAACTCTCGCTGTTTCATCGGTTTATCCGTACGTATATTTTAAAAACTTTTATAACTTACTTTATGCATATTGAATTGACCTAATCGTAATATGCAGAATACATTTTGATTTTGATCTAACAATGTAACTGGAGTTCAAAAACCTTGTTCTATAAATAAAATCTTTGACTTGGTATGTATATTTATTATGGTCTGAAATAAGTTCTAAATCCATTCATAGGCAAACATACCTACCGTAAAACGGGGTGGATAGACACAATTTTCAACTTCTACACTGATTTTCTTGCATATTTTGTATGCAAGGTATTATTAAGTCGTTGTAAAGATGTGAGTCGCGTTGTAATTTATCGAATATTAATGCCTAAAATATGCAAAAACTTTAAACTTTTTTATAAAAAAAGATAAAGTAGGCGATTTCTACTTACCTGGAAATTGGGGTCAAAAGAAACGACAGAGGGGTGAATAGAGAAAAAATGCTAGGGATGTCAAAATGAACTTTAATTGTTAGTACGAATGAGTACCTATTTATGTTTTTCAATAATATATATTTTTAATTGTATAACATTAATTTATAATTGTTGTCGTATATAATTGTTATCGCATATTAATTAAGTAAATAATTAAGTATTACCTACAACATTATTTAACATTTTTATGATCAGGCCATTTAATAATTCTAGGATGCTACTTAGGACAAGATGTTTAATAATAATAAACAAATAACAAAAATAAAAGTAAGCTTTCAATTCCAACATAAAATCTAAAATTCCTATATAAACAATTGTTATCGCATATTAAATAAGTAAGTAAATCTATAAGAACATTTTTTAACATCGACATTTTTATTATCAGGCCATTTAATCATTCTAGGATGCTACTTAGGACAAGATGTTTAATAATAATAAACAAGTAACAAAAATAAAAGTAAGCTCTCAATTCCAACATAAAATCTAAAATTCCTATATAAACAATTGTTATTGCATATTAATTAAGTAAGTAAATCTATTATAACATTTTTTAACATCGACATTTTTATTATCAGGCCATTTAATCATTCTAGGGTGCTACTTAGGACAAGATGTTTAATAATAATAAAAAAGTAACAAAAATAAAAGTAAGCTTTCAATTCTAACATAAAATCTAAAATTCCTATTTAAACAACCTATGCTATGTTTGGTAAACAATCTTAGGTTTATTTAATGGGTAACTTAGTAACTATGTACTACCGTATATGAGATCAAATATCACAACTACCATACTCATAAAATTAGGTACATTAGTAATGACCCAGTTATAATCAGTTCACATTGGTAACATCAATAGGTACCGTACTACTAATCCGATTCCATTAAATCTTTTAAAATATCAGCGTTATTTTTATAGTAACTGGGCCGTCTAGATTTACCCTTTGTTGAAGTTTTTAGTACCGGCTTATTTGAGAAAATTTCTTTTAATTCAGCTTCGCTTACAAGGACATTTGAAAGGATTTCAATTTTGTTCGAATTTTCTTCATTAGTAATTACAACGGTTTCCATTTGCTCTATGCCAGCCAAATCGTCTTCAAAAATAACAGGCATCGTGTCTACGTCATAAGGACTAATGTACGAACAACTTGCAACTTCTTCGGTTTGATTTTTTTCTTCAATTATTGGCATAGTAGTAGCACATGAACAACTTGTAACTGGATCATTTAGTTTATTTTCATGGTAAGACGGATAATTTTCTTTGCAATAATTGTTTATATCAGTTTTTGATTTTTTACCTTTACCTTTCCCCTTAGTGACCCTATTCTTTATTTTCTGTTTTTTTTCCTGTTTCTTTTTCTCTTTTGGAACTGAACTGTCAGTGTCAATATAGTCTTCATTATCACTCAAACATGATACACTTTTGCCTGCTTGAACCTGAAGCTTTTTCTTTTTTTTGGGTTCAACTACATTGATCGTCCCATATCGCATTTCCTTCAAATATTGTAAAACTGTCTCATCGACAGGTTCGGGCTCTTTAGTTTGATTTTGCCAATCTGGTAATTTTATTAAAATTTGTGAGGGATCAAAAGGGTTTATCCCAGTTTTTCTAAAGCCTGAAATAATATTAGCTGGTCCATTTTCTTTTAAATTGTCCATTAATTTAGATAATAATTTGGGGAAACAACCTTTCGGAATAGAAGATTGATTTCGCCCATCAGTTTTCTTCCACTGTAAAATTATATTTCTCCACGCTATCTTCATTGGTCTGAAGAAAGCAACATCGAGTGGCTGGGTAAGATGCGTGGAGTTGGCCGGTAAGAAAATAAAATGTATGTCCTCTTCTCGACATTTTCTTATCAAATCTATTGATAAGTGGGATGATAAATTATCACCTATTAAACATTTTTTACCAGGTTTATTTTCAAAAAACGGGAGGATAATATTGCTTACCCAATCGTCGAAAATATTAGAATCGAACCAGCCAGATTGGCTCCTATTATAGCGGGCTCCTTTTGGACCAGACTTTGTCCAAGTATCATATAAGTTTTGAGCCTTATAGACTACGTATGGCGGTAACATTTCCCCCGCAGCCGTACAGGACATCATAATAGATACGGCAGCTTTGGAAGAGTTCATGACTCTTTCAGGGTATTTTGTACCCCTCTTAGTAATAATTTTTTTTCTGCCGGGATCATCAGCTAAATTGGTTTCATCATAATTTATGATGTTTTCTATTGGAACATCGTTAATAGAATTTTTTAAATGTTCGAAGTACTGTTCAATTACCTCTGTAGAGACCGCAGCTCGACTTTTTTTAATGTTTTGAGATATCCTCAGGGATATCTTGTCACTATGCCGTTTTAAGAAACCTCTAGCAAAATCCGGCCCAGGCAAGTTGTCTTTAAATCTTCTTTCGTTAACCCCTAATTTATCTAAATAATTTTTAACTAACAACCTTAAGTCATACAATTCCAGAGGATATCCCCATTGAGCACAAACATTTATGTATTTTACAAATGCGAGTTCCGTCTCATTTGAAAGCACTGTCTGGCCTCCTTGTCTCTTCATATTTTTTATGCTATGTCTGTGAAGGACAGATCTATCAATTCCAAACTTTTTGGCAACGCTACTCAAGGATTCGTTACTATCATTATATTCACGTAAAGCCTGTTCAATTAGTTCTTTGGAATACTTTTTATACCTTTTGCCACAAGGATTCGGCTTGTAAACCCTTGGCATGGTGTGTGCAGCGCGGTATGATGTACCTGTTTAAAATATGATAATTATTATATTTAATTATTTACAATTAATTCCAACAACACACACATCAATTGACTAGATGACCCAGCAAACGTTGTTTGTTTGGTACTTGTTGCTCCGCTCCTTTTTGTCGCAGCGGGTTGTTATATAGCCTCAATAAATGGAATATTCATCACACAAATATATTTTTTTTATTCGAACCAGTAGTTCCTGAGATTAGCGCGCTCAAACAAACAAACAAACCCAAACTGCAAATAATAAATCTAAATTTAATTTGAAACAAAATTTTTTAACTACAGTTTCCCGATAGTTAATTTTTTTTTAAGTAAAGTAAAGAAATAATACTCGATTGACAGCCCTGAAAATGATATTTCTATTAACCCCTCTTTCGTCTCTATTAACCTCTCATTCATTTCCATTCACCCCCTTCTTCGTGTCTATTGACCCTAAAGGCGTCTCTAATCACCCCCCATTCGTATCTATTCACCTCGAATTGAGGAAAAATTACCAGTGTCTTGATTTAACTAACAAATAAGAAAAAAATGACTGAAATTGATACATACCTTTTTGTCAATAAAAGATGAGAAACTTAACTATCCAATTATGCAAATTGACAAGGAGATATCACTGAAGAACTTTAAGTTTTGGCAAAGTTTTTACACGGTCAATAATCACTAGTACGCAGACGTCCACTCTAACCGCCTTTTTCTTGATATCCTTCAACTTGACATAAATTTCACGGTTGACAGAATATAGGAAAAATGTTGCCGTATAATAAAAACTAGAAATAAATCTACGTAAGCAGACTATAGACCAAATACAGATAACATAAACAAATTCCCGGATCTGTTTTTATTCACCCCACGATTTCTATTCACCCCGTTTTACGGTACTTGAAATAAGATTTCCAGTTCCCGAGGATGATTTGTATATATCAAACTGAAGATGACAGAATATAAAGATAATGTCTTTCGAGATGTAAAAACACTGTTAAGATCTCATCACATGCTGGCCTATGACAGTTGGATTATGGGGTATGTTAATTCCTGTAAAATACTGCTTCTTCCTTTAAAAATACCAAGACCTGACTGAACGAATCAGTCCCAAAAAAAAGTGTTTCAACCTGATAGCAGGTGGGCACATCTATGTAGTAAGAGCAAATTCGTTCAAATTATTGCACATAATAAAAATTTGTTCTGGTGGGACTGACAGTGAATAATAGCAAAATATTATTTATAGATTTTTGTCTCTCTGCTGGTGTATTGCATATAATATAAAACTACTAAATTGAATTCAGGGAATTGTAAAAAAATTGTGTGGTAATATTTAGATCAACACCATCAAAAGTCATTTCAATTAAAAATCATAATTAATATTAAATTATAATTTTATTATTACCTGACATTTCACACTATCAAAGTCACAGAGGCAGTAAAGATCCTGTATTATTATGCCTGCCTATTATTATATCTTCCATTCCATCTGCGACACAAGCAATCTTTTACTTTTACTACTAAGTACTTAACTTCATAATAACTTTTATTTACAGCTGTGTAGAACACTTTCTCCAAGATGGGTGCTCTGTAGCAGGAATAAAAGAAAATGCTTACCAGCAGTGGCTACTGCATAACCTAAAGGACATCTGCCCCGGGTCTCTCCCTGCAAATCTTTCAAAGTTGGAGAAATCCAACCTAGATGGTCAATTTGTTCTGCAAATCAACAGTGTATTGGATATAAGTAATTATTTGTTTTTATTTTCATGAAGTATCATTCCAGAATAACAACAACTGACTGATTAATATTAACACTCCCTGCACCAGTCTTCTTTCATACTTACTAATTGGCAAAGTTCTGGCCAAACACTCAATTTAACCACACTTAAACAACCTCTGGTACTTGCATTCATTCTTCATTTGAGACTTTTTCTCGGTTGGTCACAGCAGTTGGGCGCCAATGAAAAAGTGGTGCTGCATACTTGTTGCTTCATTTGAAGGTGTGATTATCTATATTTGTTTACTGAAATAATAAAAACAAAATATAGCTAAGCCAAGACACTAAATTAACATGCATTTTGCTAGGTGTGCCAGCTTATCAACAGTATTTAAAGTTGAAGAAGACTGATATAGAAAATATTAAAGCCACTATGAATCCTGAGGAAAAAATTTCTAATAAAAGGTAAATAATTTGTGTACAGTACAGGTACTCATTGTACAACAGGGTTTTATTATTATTTTAAATCATAATTCTTCCTGCAGAATGTTAAAATTTGAACTGACAGATGGCAAGCAAGATATAGCTGGGATGGAATACGAAACCTTGAGAAGGATTAAGACTGAAGACATTTTACCTGGCAGCAAAATTTTAATTAAAGGTATTTTTGGTTTTTACTCCTTAGGTACATATTACTGAAAATGACAATGGCAACTGCACTTTAATTTATTCACAATTCTCTAAACGCACACCTAGATTTAAAGTAAGACAAATCAAAATATGATAATTTTGATTTAAGTATTACTGTTTTCGAAAGCTCGGTGATCATACGCAATTGTGTGACTATTTTGAAGCGTTCTAATTAGGATAGTTAAATAGAAAATCTCTTTAAATATATTAACCATACGGAACCCTATCCCGACCGACTGCTATTCGAACTTGCTTTTTTATTTCAGTGAATTTTGGTTGAATATTATTCTTAGGTCCTGTGCGGTGTAGGCAAGGCATTTTGCTCCTGACCGACTCAGCAGTAGAGTACCTCGGGGGCGAGTACAAGGATATGTTAGAGCAGTATTCCCTGGCTGCTCAGCTGGCCTCCAAGCTGAATTTACCCTTGATCGGTCAGTATGTTAGTTACCTTTATAGCACGCGGTTGAACACAAGCATATTTAATAAACTTGGATGAAAGCGTATTCTCGGATTTCGGAACTGGAGAAAGTCTAAGATGATTAAATTCTGTTTAAACTTCTGTATTTCTAATTATCTACATAAGATTTTGTGTCGTAATCCTAGATATAATCGACTGAATGAATGGTATTGAAATTACAAGGTAAGTCACGGAATGTGGCTAAAGATATGATGGCCTTATAAGTCTTACCTATGTAACCTACCTACCTGTGAGGCTCCAATTATCATGTCATGACACTATTAAAACTTATTATTCTGAATCAAAATATAGCTTAGAATTATCCTTCTGTAAATGAGTTGATTTGTCATTTCGATGCTTTAGTTGGGACAGTCGTATTGTGTTTATTAGATGTGATGAGGGCATTTCTTTCGTCGTTTATTCTTTCCTCTATCATACAGTACCTATCCCAAAATGCAGTAAAAATTACAAAAGCGATAAGTAGAGTGTAGATAAGATAAAATGCAATCGGTTATTGATTATTGGAAGCAGCAAAAACATGCCTTTTCCTCATATAAACTTAAATTTTAAGAATCATACAAAATGTAAATTTTTTCAATTTTTCCTTTAAGATACCGGAGCCATTCAAGCAACGTATACCAGAGGCATGCCTGATGTACCTTTATCAGCTCCACGGAATAGAAGTAGTCAGAATGACGTCACAGACAGACTACTTCCTCCTCGTCCAAGACAAACCGGAACCCATTCAAACCCTGGAACATCTAGCAGCAGATCAACAACGTCACATAATATTTCCCACGGCCCTAGTAAAAGATCATTAGAGAGCGAATCAGGGACAGACAAGAAGATGAAAATTGAAGAGGATATTATTATAGATGATGTTGATCTTGACTTATTTGAGGAAGAGGCGCTGTTAGCCATGGAGGAGTGTGAACGACTGCACAGCTCTAACGAGCCGGTAGTGACGTCATCCGAGCCCTTTGTTTACATTAAACAGATAAATGAGCTGAGCGAATCGGAGAAGCACATGAAAGTGTTCAGGGTCAAAGCGCAAATTCAAAATGTGCTAACCAAGCTCACGATGACAGCGAACCGAGAGTGGAACCTCAAGTGCACGCTCATTGATGGCACCGGCTGCATGGATGTGGAGTTTTCCAGTGACATCCTGTCCAAATTTCTCGGTTATACGCCAGAGGACATTAGCGAACTTAAGAAGAAAGTTGCGACCAATCCAGGAATAAAAAGTGAGATCAATGCGGTAAGTTTCTCATACTCTTATTGTACCTACCCAAATATTTGACATAGCGAATCGCTCATAGCTAGGCGGCTTGCGTGGAACTTTAGCGATATCCAAGTAACAGCGGGCGCGGTCGAACGACAACATAACAATTGATAAGCCATGTTAGAGGCTTGATAAAAACTTCGGATATACAGCCATTAAAAATGAAACTAATCCGCTCTTGAGCAACGCGGTTGAATAATTTTTATGTCATTTCCGTTATCTCGTACAGTCTGTAGTGGAACCAGTGTTGCCAACCCTAATTTTAGAAAATTAGTAGAATATGTG